>VMDO01014988.1:0-52621 GCA_007922755.1 Pedetes capensis | reverse complement strand
GGGGGAGGGGGAGGAAAGGGAAGAGAAAGGTAGGGGGAGGGGAAGAGTGGGGAGGAGAAGGGAGAGAGGGGAGGGAAGGGAAGAAGAAGAGAGGAGAAAAGAAGGGAAGGGAGGAGAGGGGAGGGAAGGAGAAGAGATGGATGACAGTCAATAAGCCTGAAAAACCAGGTCACTTCTTGGTCCCACACCCCTAGAGCGAGCAGCTTCCCCATCACCTAGGCAGAAGGGGCTTGGTTAACTCTCAGAGCTTCCTGGACGGCAGCCTGGGACCCCCTGCCCAGGCTCTTCCCCTCTGAGACCACAACCCAAGGAAAGAGGCCAGAAGTGCACACAGACCGCCTTGGTATCACAACAACAGCAAAAACCCAGAGGCAAAGCAAAGAACCTGTGAACAGCCTGGACATCGCCGCGCGCGCGCGCGCACACACACACACACGCATTCACACACGGAACTTATTGACATAAGCGAGGGTACCCATGGGTACAGGTGGCTGCGCGGACCTGGAACAGCCGGCTCCAGAGAAGACTTAACTGATGTAGAAAAGGCTCACCAACAGTAAGTACAGAAAACCAGAGGTGACACTGCATGCGGAAAGTGACCAGATCACCTAAGGATGTGACTGTGCGCAGAGATAAGACGCGCGTAATCAGCCCAGGGCCCACTGAGAACGGCTGTCTCTGGATGCGTGTGATGGTTTGTTCGATTTTCTTCATTACGATGCTTTCCTTTCTACGGTAAACATCTTTTTTTTTTTTTTTTTGAGATACTGAAGGTTGAACCCAGGGCCTCTCACTTGCATGCTCTGCAAGTGCTGGACCACTGAGCTGCACCCCCAGCCCATTTTTTTTACTTTTTTTTAAGACAGGGTCTCGCTAAATTGTGCAGACTGCCTTTGGTCTCCAATTTGTGATCCTCCCACCTCTGCCTCCCAAGCTGCTGGGATTACAGGCGTGCACCACCACGCCCGGCTTCATTTTTTCTTTCTAGAAGGAAGACAGCAAGTCTTTGAAAAGGGGAACGGTTTACCCTGAAGGCTCTGGGTCCAGGCAGAGAGGCGGCCTGGGGCACAGGACGGGACTTTCTTCCTGGGGTGACTCAGGGAACTGAAGGGCTCACCCCATGCTCTGTTCCCCCAGCAGGGGCTGGGGACAGGTGGCCCACTGGAATTCCGGGGTCTCAGTGTGTGGAGGGGAAGAACCATGGGAGAAGGAGGTCAAAGCCAACCACACACCTGCAGCCCCCCAACCGCGGCCAAGTGGCCTCCACTGGAGTCCCAGCCAAGGGGGCCCTGCCAGCAGGACACCTGGCTTGGGGAAACTGAAAGGCCATCGTGGTGAATCCCCTCCCTAGCCCAGCATATGGGCTGGGATTTAGCTCAGTTGGTAGAGCGCCGCTCTGCAGTCTCTGGGGTCCCAAGTTTGATTCCCAGCACCGCAAAAATGGGAGAAGGACCTGGCAACCCACTCCCAAGGCAATCCCGAAGCAGTCTGCCATTGGAAACCCTATGAGGGTCGCTACGAGTCGGACATGACTCGATGGCACCTAACAACAACAACAACAACAACAACAACATAGCCCAGCTTGGGAAAAGGGGTTTTCACAGCAAGCGAGGTAATAACCCATCCAGGGTAGGGCCTGAGCAAATCAGCACAGAAGGGAGGTGGGGCTGCCCAGACCTCCCAGCGCCCCGCAGCAGGGCCCTGGCCATCCCCACAGCCGGAGCGCTGGACATCATGGCCCTCCCACACAACACCAAAGGCAGCCCCCATGTCACAGGCCACCCCCAGAAGGCCGGGGTCCTGCCCCGGAGCTCCTGCATAGCCGGTACCACCCAAGGACAGCTCTGCTCCGCCAAGCGCTTTTCCTGATGGAAAGGTGAGGTCCGGAGGGCAGCTGACAAGGAGCCCCGCCCTCAGCTCCGTGACGCCTGCCTCGCGCTGCTCCCAGCCGCAGGGGCTCCTGGTCGGCTGCCCCCACGGCAGGCCCAGCCAGTTCTGGCCACCTCCCCGGCCTGGAGCGGCGTGGGCAGCTGGGTCGCAGTGCAGGCCGCTGTCCACGCTGCCATCTCTAACGTGTAAACAGTCAGGCCTCGTGGCTTCCCATGGCGGGCGGCCAGACTCTTTTTGTTTTTTAGCAATTGATTACTCTTCTCCACGGCCCCCCTGGGGTAAGTGGTTGGGCAAATGCTGAGACCACAGCCTGGCACCTTGGCCCAGGAAACCGCACTGGGTGACCACAGGGTCACAAGGCACAGAGGAAGCGGCCGGGCCCATAGCTGGCTCTGCTCGCAAGCTGAGGCCAGGGCAGCTGTCCACCCGCACATTCCGCCTGAGCAGCCCAGCAAGCGCGAGCAGGAGGGCAGCGGCCCACCAGGAACGGCCCAGGGCCCGGCAGACGCCCCAGCCGGGGTCCAGGCTCTGTGCATATGGCTCTTAAATGACGGGGTCATTGCTCGCCCTGGTGCCTGAGTGGCCAGAGACAGACAAGCCCATGCCAGCCTCAGGTCCCCCAGCAGTCTGGCCCCTTCCTGGCTGGCTCCCAGGGGCTGGCCCCTCACCTGGTCCTCCACTGCCTGCCCCCCAGTCCTCAGGCAGCGAAACGGCGGTTCACACACAGGCAGTGCTTCCCAGTGGTCAGTGCCAGCTCCGCAGCAGAGCCCCGACTATTTATTTCCTCACCAAGCAACCAGACCCCCGTTCCCCACGAGTAACGCTCAGATGGACGCAGCCCTCCAGCAAGGACGGGAGGACCCTATGGCAAAGCCCAGGGCCTCGGCCCCTCCCAGTAGCATTAAACTCCGCCTCTTCCCCAAGCCCTACTGAGACACAGGTGTGGCTTCAAATTAAAGGTGGGTAGTCCTGTTGTCTGAAACATAGACGCTAGGGCTGGTGGGGGAGACTGAGGCAGTGACAGCTGCAGAGAGCCGCACCCCCCTGTTCAGGCGCACAGCTCAATTCTTCAAAATCCAGGCTGGGGGCCTCTCTAAGGCCAGACACGCAGTGTGGGTTTTACCGTTGACTCCACGCCATCCCACGGCTCCTGCCGTGGGTGAGCATTCATGTGTGCTCAGCCCCTCCGTCCTAGGGCCTGTGGTAACTCTCTCCAGAAGAAGCCACTCTGCAGGGGCGGAGGGATAAGCCCAGTCCCAAAGCCATCTGTACCTCCTCATCTGCACAGAGAGGCTGCAGCTTCCCTGCTGGTGAGGCAAGGCCACCGCTGGAGGCTCCTCACAAAGCTCATGCGAGGCGGGGCCCAGGCCATGGCTCAGGGCTATGCCCACAGCAACCTCCAAGAGACACAACCTGCCACAGCCCACCCTTGGAAGCAAGGATGGTCAGACTGCGTCTCATGTATTTTGGACATGTTTTCAGGAGGGCCCAATGCCTGGAGAAGGACATCATATTTGGGAGAGTGGAGGGTCAACAAAAAAAAGGGGAAACTCCCCACTAGATGGACTGACACAGTGTCTGCCACAATGGGCTTAACCATAAATAAGATTGTGTGCCTGGCACAGAATCAGGGAGTGTTTCGATCTGCTGTACCTAGCGTTGCTCTGAGTCAGATCTGACTCGACTCGACAGCACCTAACAACAACATGAAACACCATTCCTAACCTCCTTCTGCTTTTCCTCCTTTTTTTTTTTTTTTTTCTTTCAGTACTAGAGGGCCAAACCCAGGGCCTCCTGCATACATGGCAAGCTCTCTGCCACCGAGCTGCACCCCTTGCCCATTTCTTATTTTTTAAAATTGGGACAGGGTCTCACTAACGTACACAGGCTGCCTGTGGCCTTGAACCTGTGATCCTCCTGCCTCTGCCTCCCAGGATGCTGGGATTACAGGCGTGCGCCACCCACTGCGCCTGGCTGAAAACACCATTTGGGTCAAAGATGGTTGACTCTCAGCGGCTCACATGGGTCAACCAAATTCTGTGCATTTCATAACGTCTAAGGGCCTTGGGCCTGCAGCCGTGGCCCTGTGGCATCCGATCCCATCAGATCTCGGAAGCTAAGCAGGGTCGGGCCTGGTTAGTATTTGGATGGGAGACCGCCAGGGAACACCAGGTGCTGTAGGCTTAGGAGACAGACCAGGCAACCCACTCCCAAAAATCAATCTGCCATTGAAAACCCTATGAACAGCAGAGATGCACTGACAGTAGTGTTTCACCTGTTGTATGTAGGGTCGCTATGAGTTGGATACCGACTCAACGGCACCTAACAACAACAAGGGCCTTGGAGTCAGGATCCCATCTGATCCTCCAGGTGGTCAAGGCAGAAAGAATCTGCTTCACAGCCATCTGGTGAAAGGCTGAGGCCAGAACCCAGAGGCTCCCACGTCTACTCTGTACCTGTGGTGGGGCAGGGAAGCGAGACAGGCCCCTCTCGATGCAGCCCAGAGAGCCACTGCCACCTCCACCGAGGACCAAAGAACCTCAGCTCTTGGCGCCCCATCTAACCAATGTCTCAGCTCTTTCCCTGGTCCTTGACATTGGTCCCACGGACACAAGAAGGTGCGGAGGCCAGGACCTCCCAGCATTGCAGGGGAGGCGAGAAGAGTGCTTCACGCACCTGCCACCGTTCTGAGGGGCTGTGGTGGGAGCCAGGAGAGGTGGTGTCGAAGGAAGGGAGGCCTGGAGTAATGGCCAGAGAGGCGGGAAGGGTCCCCAGGCGGCAGCCCAGCCCCAGCAAGGGCGGGGAGGCAGGGCTCAGATGCGAGCTAGCCCGGAGGGAAGCTCACTTCCACAAACCAGGAGAAAATACACACAGGAAGCGAGGAGGCCCGGAGGGGGCTGGAACCACCTGGTCTCCCTCTGAAGACAAACAGGTGGCCCGGGGGGTCAGCAGAGCTCACCTGGGCCTGGCAACAGCACCTTCTGATCCCTGTCAGCCAAGCCCACAGACTCGAGCAGGGAGGGCAGAGGCACAAGCTGGGTCAGGGGACACCAAACCCAGAGCAGGCTGGAGGGGCCTGCCCAGGGCCTGGACTCTGCAATCCCACAGCTTGACCCCGAAAGCTAAAGAAGGTCCAGGCTGGAGTTAGCCTTGGGCTGGAGAAGCCAGGAGGACACCAGACAGGCTGAGGGGACAAGGCAGGGCAGGGGGGAGCACGGCAGAAGGGGCACCACAGAGCCCACGGCCCCCCGGAGGTGCTGTCTGGGCTGCTCCCCTCCTCTTCTCCCAGCCTTACAAGTTAGGCCCAGACATAAGAGCGCATGGCGTGCGATTCCATTTCTACGACGTTCCGGAAGCGGTAAAATAAATCCCCAGTGACAGAAGCCAGGATGGGGCCACCTCGGCCAGGGTGCAGGGGGTCCCGGGGACCCGTGCAGGTGGTGGAGATGCCTCCCTCCCGTGGGGCCGGGGTGGCTGTGGTGCGGATGTACCCAGCTGCCAGCGCTCACTGGAACGCGCACTGCGTGAGCGCACTCCCAACTGCTGCGAGTTCCACCTCAGTGAAGAAGAGACAAGTTCACCTTGTGCCCCTGTTTCCTGGACTGTGCGATCCGATTTTTCTTGCGATTAAGAATTCACGGCCCACAGCCGACAGCTGCAGCCGCCTTCTGCTTGTAAAGTCGGTGCCCGTCGGGCCGGGCCGCAGCCTTCCCCACTGGCCTGCCTTTCTTTTCCCTTTGACCTACTTCCCTGAGCAGGGAAGAGCCCGCCAGATTCTGGAACAAACGCTCCGTTATTCCAGCCCTGAGCTCAGGCTGAGTGCCCCTCAGCTAATCCTCCTGGACAGGCAGACAGACAGACAGACAGACGGTGGGGCCTTCAGGGCCTGGAGGCGGTGGCCCCAACAGTGGACCCCTCCCACCGCCTTGCCCAGTTCACACTTCTTTCTGTTTCCCGTCCCTGACGCGTGACCATCTGTTAAAACTGCGTCTCATCTTGGCGAGATGCTGTGGCGGCTGTGGATCCTGCCATCCACGCCTGCCCGGTCACAGGCCTCAGCCTCATCTGGAATCACCAGGAGCGGTGGGGCCCTGCAGCCAGCTCCACGGCGGAGGACCCAAGTCACCGGGTCCGGCCACCCGTGGCCCTCAGCAGCACCACTGTCACAAACCCCACTGCCCCAGAGCCCCCTGCCACGAGGAAGGCGCACGTGACAGAAGTCAAAACAACAGGGCCCGGTCCACAGGGACCAGACGCTGAGACGCTGGCGGCCAGGGAGCATCGGGCTTCAGAGGACGGCGGTGGCAACTCCCAAGCAAGGCCCCGCTACTGCTGTTTTTAGCCCAATCCACATAATTGGAAAAACATGGGGGAAACCGAAGCCAGCTGCTCGCGGAGGCTCCTGGCGGGGGCAGGGGGGGGGAGCTGGCCCCGCGCCTGCCGGCGGAGCTGAGGAAAGGCTCTGCCTCCAGGCTTCCTGGGGACTGGTCACCCTGGGCCGCCCAGAGCCACAAGGCGGCCTCCCATGACATCCTTTCTTAGTCCCACTGGGGCCACCCCAGGAAGGAGTAGAGGACAGGAGGCCCTGAGACCTCAGAGCCAACGGTCACTTCACCCACAGGGCCCTGGGACCCAAGACGTTCCTGAGCCCAAAGGACAGGGACATGAGAGGGAGTCCCACCCAGGGAGGGCGGGTCTAGCGTCCAGTAGGTGCTGACCGCACTACGCAACATGAGAAGCTCTTTCTAGCTGGGCCCGGTGGTGCAGCCGTTAACCCAGTGACTCAGGAGGCTGAGGCAGGAGTATCTCATGTTCAAGGCCAGAGTGGGCTACAGTGAGACCGTGTCTCGAAAACAAAGAAAAGGGGGGGGGCACAGCTCTTTGCACAAGGCCTCTCATTTGCCCCCCAACCGCACTAAAGAGGGGGTTCTGCTCTCTATACCACACAAGGGGAGAGACCGTAGCTCAGAGGACTCCACTGGTGCCCAGCCGCTTGAGGACCCACCCCGTCTCTCCCTCAGCCCATGGCGACCCTTGCGTTCCTAGGAGCGCCTCCCCCGTTCTCTGGGGTCCTGGCTGGGCCACCATCTCAGCCTCTTCCTTGGACCTCCCGACACCAGGCAGCCTTTCCTTTGCTCCAAATCAGGAAAAAGCAGGATTCATGGCCTCACAAAGATTCCTTCATCGCCAACTTCACAAAGCATGAAAGGTCAGACATGCTGAGCAGAGCCCAGGAATCCGCAAGTCGTGCCCGAGGCTCTGGCTTGAAACCCCAGCGTGTCCAGCTGTGCCAGCGGCCCCCACCTGCTGCTCGCCACCCACCCTCCAGAACCTGGAGGGGAGACGGGGCCTCTACCCTTGGCCCTTCTTCTGGAGACTCTGACCGGCAGGTTTAGGGTGGGCGGGGGAACCTGCACGTGTCCCACGGGGCTGAGGGACTCCAACACAGCCAGGCCTCGGGCCCCCACCCCAGGACAGAACTGGCCTTCGATCCATGGCAAAGGGAGCCACACCTTCTCAGAGACCTAGGACAGACCCTGCCCCCAGCCAGGCCGCCTGCCCCCCACCTGCCCACTCGCCAGCAGGACTCCCCATCCCCGGCCCCCCACCCAGGTCCTCTGGGCACCACCCAGCCTTGGTGTCTACTTGATTCCAAATGTTCTCAGAAGAACTGCTCTTTTGGCAATGGATGGCCTGCCTGGCTCACAGTTCAAGTTCAAATTCAAGTGCAACTCATACTTGCTGAGCAGCCAGGCCGTCCTCCAGCCAACCACGTGAAGTGAGCAGTGTTACTGTCCCCAGTTTACAGTGCGAGGAAACTGAAGCACAGAGAGACTGAGTGCTTTTCAGAGATCACACAGCCAGAACACACACTAAAGTATCACAATGTGATGAAGAGGCCATCATATGACAGAAATCTAGGTGCTGCAAGTTCTGGTGCACAGACATGGAGTTTCCCCGCTACCAGGACCAGTCTATGCCAGGCTCCCAACTACAAAACAAGCCGTGCCATCCATCCCCAGCACCCCCAGCCTGAATGTCTTTCACTCCCAGTGTTACCTTCTGGAACACACCAGGTCCCAGCCCACCCCCCAGCACAGCCTCTTGCTTCGTTGCCTACACTGTTTTTTTTGTTTTCTTGTTTTTCTTTTTTTTTTTTTTGGCGATACTGGGATTTGAACCCAGGGCCGCGCGCCTGCATGCTCTGCAAGTGCTGGACCACTGAGCTGCACCCCCAGCCCATTTTTTAACTTTTCAAGACAGGATCTCGCTAAATTACACAGACTGCCTCTGGTCTTGAACTTTCAATCCTCCTGCCTCCTCCTCCCAGGCTGCTGGGATTACAGGCATGCACCACCGCACCTGGCTTCATTGCCTACATTTTCTGTAGTCCAGAGCCATCCCAGGGGACATGGAATTTCCAAGATGTCACAGTCAAAACAAGACCCCTATGCATCTGCCGCCTCCTCTGCCCACCCCTGAATTCCTCCTCTAAGCAGGCACCCGGGGAGACTTCTGGGCATCAGCAGCCCAGCATGTTTCCCAGCCCTCGCCAGCCATATCTGACCTCCTGTGGGTGAGGCGCCTGCACAAGGCCTCTGCCCACCAGGGCCTCAGAACCACCCCAGCAGCCATGACAGACAGACAGCACTGGCCTTCTAATCCCTACTGACACGGCTCCCTACTGACAGCCCATTCCGGGCGTGTGTGGAGCCCACCTCCAGGACCCCCGGACAGTGGAGGTGACTCCTAGCCTCCAGCAAACCCGCCTGGCTCTCGCCAGGCAGCCACAGCACCAGAGGTCACGGAGATGACGTGGTGGGGGTGTGGACGGTGGATGTGGCTCTAAGAGGGCCAACCGTCCTGAGCACCAGCCGCTCCAGGGGAGCGTGCGAGGCTGAGGAACTCTCCCCTCCAGTAGGATGTCACGTTGCTTTATTTTGCCCTCCTGTAACCAGCTGCCACCTCCAGCAGGGTGTAGGCCACACGTTGTCAGCAGGCAAAACCCAAGTCCCACACACACCTGCGCCCGTGGGTTGCAAAGCTACACACACCAAGGGACGCTGGCAGCCTGGGAGCACCCAGGAGACAAAGGAGACAGACACGGGCTCAGCAGGCAGCATCCACTTCTCTCAGGAAAAGCCTGCCTTTAGCACGGTATCTTGTGGCAAGGAATAAACGAGGGGATGGACATCTGCATCCTCAACCCTGGGTCTTCCTGTGAGGAAGGAAACTGTCTGCCTTTTCCCTCCCCAGCAGCCTAGGAGCCCTTGGCTGTTGAGCAGGTCCAGGGCAGGGAGACAGGGAAGGCTTGGTCAGCACCAACCGGCCAACTGGCAGGAAGTCAGACTCTGGAAATCACTGTAGAGAAAAGACAGCGGCCAGCCCCATTCTCACGCAAAGCAAGACCTGAGGCTGCGTCCCTTTTGTCTCAGCCAGGAGCTTGTCCCTCCTTTTGACATGACGCCCCAGACAGGGTTGTTGTTGTTAGGTGCCGTCGAGTAGGTATCCAACTCATGGTGACCCTCATAGGGTTTTCGATGGCTGTTTCGGGATTGCCTTGGGAGTGGATTGCCAGGCCCTTCTCGCATTTTTGCAGTGCTGGGAATTGAACTTGGGACCTCAGAGACTGCAGCGCAGTGCTCTACCAACTGAGCTAAATCCCAGCCCCCAGACGGGGTATCTGCAAGCAAAGCAGGAAACCCCAGGCAGATGGATGCCCCTAGCCCGGAACGGCTCCCACCCAAGCAGGGCACCAGATGACAACAAATGGCTTTTCTGTGCCCGCCTGGCATGCTCCACCAGTCTCTGTAGATGTGCCTCTCACAGCTGGGGAAGAAACAGTTCTCAGGAGAGCGGAGAACGGTGGCCCCTGAGAATGGAGTTCCCAGGAAATCTGGCCGCAGGCTACCCTTGCTGGAGGAGGCCGAGAGCCATGCCACCGGCCCAGCAGCTCTGGCCTGGAAAAGCTCCCACAGGAAGGGCACGGTCGCTGCTAATCCACCGCTTCAGGTGTCTGTGGTGTCAGCGCTGCACCGCAGAGCCACCAGGGCCGGGGCCAGAGATGCCAGGCCCACTGCCAGCCTGCAGCGCCTCCTCCTCTGGGAAGCCCTCCCACCCTGAGCACCCTCCTTCGTGTTGCTGAGCATGCAGGCCGGCCCCAGACCCACCCACACCCTGGAGAACAATGAGCTCCCAGGACCTCAGAGCCACTCGTGGTCTGGACCCGGAGACAGAGTTATCACCGGCAGCATGTGATGTCCTCAAAGGACTCGGCTGCAGGTGGCCGTCCCCAGCGCTCAGAGGGCCCGGCTGTGGGAATGCTGGGCACGAGAGGAGTCAGAGGTGCACGTCAGCCTAAAGCCTGGCCTCTTGGGATTGGAAAGGAAATCAGCACCTCTCCACGGCTCACTACTGACAGCGCACCCCGGGCGTGTGTGGAGCCCACCTCCAGGACCCCTGGACAGTGGAGGCGACTCCTGGCCTCCAGCAAACCTGCCTGGCTCTCACAACCCAGCCACAGCGCCAGAGGTCACGGAGATGACGTGGTGGGGGTGTGGACGGTGGATGTGGCTCTAAGAGGGCCAACCGTCTGACCACCAGCCCCTCCAGGGGAGCGTGCGAGGCTGAGGAACTCTCCCTCCAGGAGCGGGCAAGAGATCCTGGACAGACTTGTGGGGAGCCCAGGGCCTCAGTCCACCAGGCCAGGCACAAGGCACCACCCACCGGGTCATCTCTCTACCGGGAGAGTCTACCTTCAAGAACCTACTCTGCCGCCTGCTCGGGGTGACCCTAGGCTGGCGAGGCGCCCTCAGCTCTCTCTCTCATCTGGGAAATCAGAGTGTGACTCCAACCTGGGCAGGCTGCTCCCCTTGACCAGCTCAAAGGTCTGCAATCCACCTTGAGCCTGCTCAGTCCAAACCCCTGGTGTAGCTGAATCGTCCACAGCTCAACTCACCCACCGGGACCCCCACGCCCAGGCCCAGATCCTCTCCTGGGATCCCCTGCCCAGCCAAGGGAAGGAGAAACAGTAAGGGCCCTGGGGGTGACCAAGGAGCCAGTGTGCCAAGATGGCCCGCTTCCCAGTGCACCAGACCTCCCCTCCCCCGCCCAGCCCACAGCATGAGCTCCAGGAGCCAGGGACTATGTCTGCCCCACCCCTGTTGTTGTTAGGTGCTGTCGAGTCGGTATCCGACTCATAGTGACCCTCTGTACAACAGGGGAAACACTATTGTCAGTGCTTCTCTGCTGTTCATAGGGTTTTCAATGGTAGATTGATTTTTGGGAGGGGGTTGCCAGGTCCTTCTCCCAAGCCTACAACTTCTGGTGTTTCCAGGCGGTCTCCCATCCAGGTACTAACCAGGCCCGACCCTGCTTAGCTTCCGAGATCTGACAGGATCGGATGCCACAGAGCTACGGCTGCAGGCACCCCTGGTACCTAGGAATGTGCACCACACAGCAGGCGCTCAATAAACACCTGCTGAATGAGCAAAAGGATGAAGGAAGGAAGGAAGGAATGTGGCACAGTCCTGGTGGCTTCTCAGGCAAGCCCCCCCCCCACTCGAAGTGGCTGAGGTCCCACTTTTAAGAGTACTAAGCAGACAAGGTCCCCAGTTCTTAAGTGGTGGTGCCTCTCCCTCTCTCTGCTTGTGGAAATAGGCCCTTTGTGGGGGGAGCCTCCCCAACCGTCCCCTGTTGTAGCCAGTGTAGCTAACAGCTGCGACAGCCGAGTCTCCCTTAATTTAAGAAGCCCTGCCGGGCGTGGTGGTGGCACACGCCTGTAATCCCAGTGGCACGGGAGACGGAGCCAGGAGGATCACAAGTTTGAGACCAGAGGCAGTCTGTGTAACTTAGCAAGACCCTGTCTCAAAAAGTAAAATAAATGGGCTGAAGGTGCAGCCCAGTGGTCCAGCACTTGCAAAGCGTGCAAGCGTGAGGCCCTGGGTTCAACCCCCAGTACCAAAAAAAAAAAAAAAAAAAAAGAAGCCCTGAGCCAGGCTGTGGGGCGCACACCTGTCATCCCAGCCACCTGGGAGGCTGAGGCAAGAAAACAGGGAGTTCCAGACCAGAAGCAGCCTATGCAACTTAGACCATCTCAAAATAAAAATAAAGGAGGCACTGAGGGTGCAGCTCAGTGGTAGGGCACCTTCCTAGCACGTGCGAGGCCCTGGGTTCAACCCCCAGTACTGCAAGAAATGAAACGAAACGAAATAAAATAAAATAAATAATAAAATAAAATAAAAACAAAAACACCCTACCCCAGGAAAAAGAAGGCCTAGTCCAGACCTAGAAAGCGCTCACCAAAACCCAGAAGTCCTGCCAGGGGGCAGATGAGAGATCCCACACTACCACAGCCACCCTAGCCCCACGAGCACCCACAGAGTCCCTGGCCACTGCACATCCCATAGTCCACAGAGAGCAAACGAGCAGGAAATCGCCCTTGGAGTCAGGATGCCCGCGTGCCTGGGCAGCGGGCGAGCCAAGAGAAGTCTCCTGCAACGCCGCGGACCCCAGAGAGTTTCCAGCAGCCACTCACGGAGACCCCGCCTCGTGGACCAGGCCACTGGAAGCCACTGCACCTGGGCGGCAGCCCCTTCCCCTGAGTGGGACGAGGGTGTGGGAAGCAGGCCCCGTTCCAGCCCGTCTTCTGCTGGCTGGGCCCCGTCGCCGACATAAAACAGGCGAGACTGGCTCTAAGCCTGGTTGCTCTCCTGATGTCGCCTATTGACCCCTCACGCAACAGGTCCCAGAGGCGTCCCTGGGGCCAGATGAGTCTGCCCAGGCCTGCCGCACCCCCGAGGCCAGGCTGCACTATGGAATGGCATTGTTTCCAGAAGAGCCAGCCCTGAGCCCCACAGCTGGCAACACAGGCTGCAGGAGGGGCCGGAGGGGACGGAAGGCCGCCTCGCTGCACAGCGAGGAGCCCAGGAGCCACAGGGCAACGCGCGCCTGAGAACCGAGGCCAGAGCAACACGGTGTGGAGGAAGAGAAGCCAAGGGAGCAGCGGCGCGAGGGAGGGAGATCAGTGCAACTCCAGGCACCCGAGAGCAAATCCCCACCGAGGAGGTGTCTGTGGCCTCCACTTCCACCACGCGGCACCGTGGACGTCCACGGAAGGAGAGGCAAAGGTGAACTCGAGCAATAATCCCCAGTGGTGGGAAAAGCATGCGGAGAGCAGAAAGCCGGGCACCCCACAGGGCCCTGACACTGCCTGGCTGGTGTGCACTCAGAGAAAACAGCACTGATCGGGAAGGTGTCCGTCAGGGACACAGAATCGCAGGGTCCCCTAATGCTCTAACGCAACTGTCCTTTTTTACAATCAACGTAGCTTTTGCTTAAAAGCTCACAACAGAGCCGGGAGCAGTGGCGCACGCCTGTAATCCCAGTAGTTTGGGAGGTGGAGGCAGGAGGATGGCAAGTTCGAGGCCACAGGCAGTCTGCGTAATTTAGCGAGACCCTGTCTCAAAAAGTATAAAAAGGGGCTGGGGGTACAGCTCAGTGGTCCAGCACTTGCAGAGTATGCAAGCGCGAGGCCCTGGGTTCAACCCCCAGTATCAAAAAAAAAAAAAAGCAAGCTCACAATAGCAAGCTTTTAGGCTCTGATCACCATGTGCTGACAGCAGGTTCCGCCCTTCCGTGGCGCTACTCCGTCACTGCAACGGCAATCTACAGACGGTGACCCATGGCTCCAACAGAGCCCGGTAGCAGGTCCCTGGGGTCATCCGCCTGTCAGACACAGAGCCTGGAGCTGACTGTGAATCTCAGCCTCTTGGTGCCAAAGTCCACGGATCTGGAGCTGACCCCGCGGGCAGAGCCTCCGAGCAAGCAAGCTGACCACTGTGAAAGCGCCTCCCTGTTTCCTTTCGGCACGTCCACGCTGGCGACCGTCCACGTGGCTGGGCCGAGCCCGCCCCGCCCTTGCCGGAGCTCTGCCTCACCTGCCTTACAGGTCTTGCCGTTGTCCTGCAGCTGCACGCCGGTGGGGCAGGCGCAGGCGTAGAAAGGATCCCTTGGGGACAGCAGGCACAGGTGGGAGCAGCCGCCATTGTCCTCCTCACATTGTGTGTGGACTGGAGAAGACAGGAAGAGTGAGGGAAAGTTCCAGAACAGGGCCCATGACCCCTATCCCCTCCCAGGCCAACCCCCCACTGACCTGCTATTTGTTTACAAATAAGCCAGCTGCACACCTGTTCACCCATCCTGATGCCACCCTCTCAGGGCCTCCCCATAGGGGAGGCCTCCCCATAGGCACCACTCAGCCCCACCTCACAGCTGACCACCTGCGGTGTCAGGCCCTCCGCCTCACCAGCTGGTCTGAGGTTCCTCCAAGGCTGGCCATGACCTTCCCAGCCACCATCAAGGCCCAGACGTGCCCTTCCCCTGTAGCTGGCATTTCCCCCCAAGCTCCTCCAACAAGAAAACCTTCCTCCTCTCCAGGGCCCCCCAAAGGACACCTCTACCATGAAGGCTGCCCTCCATACTCTGTGGCAGGCTCTCAGGAGCTGCTCATGTGGCAATGACGGGGGACCCCAAGGACACAGTCCACCTTGTTTCTTCAATGTGCCTGGACTCCATAGGCTCCACCCACATGCTCAGGCCTGCGCTGGACCTCTGGTTGGGGTGGCCACACTGGGCGCTTCCCCAGGCTTCCTTCTATGCCCACTGAGCAACTGGACACAACAAAGGCCTTTAGCTCAGTGGGCAGAGGGCTGCCCTGCGCTCTCTGGGGCCCTGGGTTTGAGCCCCAGCACTGCAAAAATTAAAAATAAAAAAATAAAAAGAATGGGAGAAGGATCCAGCAAGCCCACTCCAGAAACAATCCCGAAACAATCAGCTCCTGAAGACTCTGAGGTTCGCTATGAGTCTGACTCAAATCTACAGCGCCTAACAATGCAACAGTCTGCGCAGGGAAGGTGAGGCCCGGCATCCCTGAATCATGGAGGTAACTGAAGCAGTGGATGCCCTGGAGTGAACCTCTGCCTTCCTAGCACCCAGTGAGGTGCGCTGGCCGTTCCAAAGGTAGAAAAGGTTCAAGGTCCACAATGTTCCTGCCAGAAAACCTTTACGGAGACCCCTTCCTTCCCCTCTGCCCAGCACTAAGAACAGTGGTCACCCCTGGGCCCTCACTCTCAAGTTCCAAGCTCAAACCTTCCCCAACAGCTTGGCCAGAAATAGCCACCTTGGTCCCTGTGGGGCAGGACTGGGTAAGCCCAGAACCCTGGCCAAGTGGGTCACTTATCACAGCTGCTCCCACCTGTGCCTGCTGTCCCCAAGGAATCAACATCAGAGACCTCCACCACAACCCTTTGGGGACCCCAGACTGAGAACCACCGGCTCAGACCAGACATTTCATTTGTTGTTAGGTGCCATCAAGTTGTGTCCAACTCATAGTGACCCTCACAGGGTTTTCAATGGCTGATTGTTTCAGGATTGCCTTGGGAATGGATTGTCACATCCTTCTCCCATTTTTGTGGTGCTGGGAATCGAACTTGGGACCTCAGAGACTGCAGAGCGGCGCTCTACCAACTGAGCTAAATCCCAGCCCAGATAGTTCATTCCAGTCCTTTAAAAAGCCCTCCCATGGGCTCTGCAGGGCCCCCCCATCACCATCTGCCGCACATGCCTCCCTCCCTCCCTCCCAGGCACACCCAGCCTTCCCACCCAGCCACCTCTGCAGACCCAGCCTCCTCCCCATGGGCTTCTGCAGGGAAGAGACTCAGCACCTCCCCAGCAGTGGGGTCCCCCCGCGCCCCCACTGCCACCGGCCACCTGGCACTCACGCGGAGGCTGCCGCTCTTGGCTGAGCACCTGGATGTCCATGGGTGAGTAGAGGGCGCTGAGGATCTCCTTCCTCTTCTCCCCGGTCCGCTTGTTACAGGCGTGGATGGAGCGCGTCTGCCAGTCCGTCCAGTACAGCGTGTCCCCCGAGAGCGTCAGGGCGAACGGGTGAGTCAGGCTGCCCTCCACCACCTTCTGCCTGCAGCAGGAGCCAGAGGGCGGTGCCGTCAGAGAGCGAGGAGGGCTCCCGACCTCCAAGACTGGTCCTGCCACGCGCCACGCCTCCCTTGGCCTCTGCAGACCCCACAGGAGTAGGTCACTGCAGACAAAAGCAGCTGGGAGCATGTCCCACACACATCCCATGCATGTCTCTCCAACTCCCCCTTCCTGGCATGCACGGAGCAAGGCAGCCAGCCTCCCACTGCCTGTGACGGGAACACGGGGGTTCCCAGGCAAAGAGGCAAGGCACCCCCAGAGGAGAAAGGAGGTGCAAACAGCACAGCTTAGTGTGGATCTGGCCAAATGCGCATGCTCCCTGCTATAAAGCCCACGGTCTGTGTTCTCACAGTGAATTAAACTGGGCACCGACGTGAGGCCTTTCCTATGCATTTGGAATGTCCAGCACAGGAGAAGCCGTGTCTAACAGGACTATGTTGTTGTTTGTTGTTAGGTGCTCTCAAGTCATGTCTGACTCATAGCGACCCTCAATAGGGTTTTCAATGGCTGATTGTTTCAGGATTGCCTTGGGAGTGGATTGTCATGTCCTTCTCCCATTTTTGTGGTGCTGGGAATCAAAACAGGGACCTCAGAGGCTGCAGAGCGGTGGTGCTCTACCCACTGAGCTAAGTCCCAGCCGCAACAGGATTATGGACACGAGTAACAGGATCAGAGTGGGACCCAGCCAGCACTGTGATTATTTCTTTAACAACCCTCCCCTGCCACACCACACAGGCTCCCGCCTCTCTGTGCACTATCACCGTGAAGAGCGCTAACAGTAGACACATCACAGGGCTGGTGGGAGATTGAAATGACCTGGCGAGCGTCCGGGGCACAGTCAATGCCGAGGAAGGGTTTTAGCCACAACCACCATCACATTGTGGCTTAACTGTCCTCATCCTACCACACCCCTTGACCAGGGCACCCCAGTTGGCTGCCTTTCCGGCCTCTGCCCCCTTCATAACTGCCGGGCCCACACCCCACACCCTCAGCCCCCAAACTGGCCACGTGTGGGAATCTCAGACCAAGCCCTGACCTGGCCTGGCCGTGCCCCCAGGGACAAAGGGACATGTTTCCAGGCAGCCCCAGGTACAGGGCTCTGTGAAAGAAGAGGCCCAGGAGGAACTGAGGCCCGGGGCCATGAGTGTGAACTTGGACAAACCCTCCGGGCTCAGTGGAGCCTTCAGATGACCAATGGCCTGGGAGCTTGACTGTCATCTAGGGACACTGTGAGGCAGAAGTGGTCAGCAGAGCTGCTGCAAGCTGCTCGCTCCTGCCTACAAAACGAGCCAGGTTGCTGTGGCCATCAGTCATTTTCAGGGTACATTGTTACACATGTTGTTGTTGTTAGGTGTCGTCAAGTCAGTATCCAACTCATGTCGACCCTATGTACAACAGGTGAAACACTATAGTCAGTGCTTCTCTGCTATTCATAGGGCTTTCAATGGTGGATTGATTTTTGGGAGGGGGTTGCCGGGTCCGTCTCCCAAGCCTACAACACCTGATGTTCCCAGGCGGTCTCCCATCCAAGTACTAACCAGGGCGACCCTGCTTAGTTTCCGAGATCTGATGGGACCGGATGCCACAGGGCTACAGCTGCAGGCTTGTTACACATAACAGGTTCTTAATACGCAGGCCTGGGGAACATCAACCAAACCTTTCAGGGTCCTCAGATCTGTTCAACTGGGTATCTGCCTGTGTCTGCAGAAACCCAGCCTGGGGGTCTTTCTGTCCAGTGTCACCGCAGCACTGGTACCAGCTCCCACCACACCCCCACCTAGACCAGGAGCTCCAGCAGTGCAGAAACCAGGTCTGCCCTCCCAGAGGGCCCCTAGGACATGGTGCAGCATCAGCAGGCAGCTTTCAGTCATGAGCGAACTGCCTCTCGTCTGTTCTCAGAGGACCGACCTGTGTCTAAACGGTGATGAAGCTGGGAGCTGCCAAGCAGAGCCCACCGGAAAGTTCAAACTTCAACTTCTCAGTGAGGGAAATCCTTACCATTCATTCATTCATCATTCATTTAACCCCTTTTCTCAAGCACCTGCCATGTGCACAGCCTTTGGTACAACTAGACACGTGGGGAGGCCAAGATGGTCCAGCCTGCCCTCAGGATGCCTACAGCAGGGGCAGGACAGGGCGGGGCAGTGTGCGCGTGGCACAGTGAACCACTCCCAGCCCTAGCAGTCCGCAATCCCTTTCCCACAATTCTGAAACCCCAAACACCCTGAAAATCGAGTTCCGGTCGCTCACTTGGCAACATAGCCTCTGCGTGGACGTGGACAATGTGGTCTTCCTGGTCCAGCCCGGCAGGAAGGCTCTGCACTATGCTTTAGAAACAGCCATGCCAGATGGCAGAGGCTGCCCGCCGTGCTCAGGCTTGATGCCAGGTGTGGCACCTGGACTTACAGCTGTCCAAGTGCCTCAACTTCCTTAGGTGCCTCAGAGTTCCAGATAAGAGCCTGGGTCCTGAGTTAAGCAGTGTCCCCTCCAGCACCCTGGGGGCAGCGGGGCAGTGGGACGGGCACCCCAGCTTGTGGGCACTCACCGGAATGAGCCATCCAGGTTGGCGCGGTGGATGAAGCTGAGCTTGGCATCGGCCCAGTAGAGCTTCTGCTCCTCCAGGTCGATGGTCAGCCCGTTGGGCCAGTAGATGTCTGAGTCCACGATGATCTTCCGGGTGCTGCCGTCCATCCCCGCACGCTCAATCCGGGGCGTCTCCCCCCAGTCCGTCCAGTACATGTACCTAAAGAAGGCAAGAGGAAAGGAAGCTGGGAGATCCGCGCGCTGGCCGCGGTCGCTGGGGTGAGTCCCAAAAGCTCATCCACCAGAGATGACCAGGGTTCAGGGCTGGGGGGTTAGTGCCTCAAGCCGGGGATCAAACTAGAGTCATGTGTGGCTTAAGACAGGAATAAACCCTTTTGCTTTTCCTTTTTGTGTGTGTTACTAAGGATGAAACCCAGGGCCTTGCACATGCGAGGCGAGTGCTCTGTCACTGAGCTGCGCTCCTCTCCCTTTTTATTTTGTTTATTTTGACATAGGGTCTCACTAAGTTGCCCAGGCTGGCCTCAAACTTGTGATCCTCGTGCCTCCACCTCTCAAGTAGCTGGGAGCAAAGCATGTGCTACCATGTCCCGTCAGGGATACGTTCTTAAGAATATAAAATGCATTCTTGTCGGGTGTGGTCGCACACGCCTATAATCGCAGCAGCCCAGGAGGCAGAGGCGGGAGGATCGCAAGTTCGAGGCCAGAGGCAGTCTGCAAAACTTAGTGAGACCCTGTTTCAAAAAGTAAAAAAAAAAAAAAAAAAAATGGGCTGGGGGCGCAGCTCAGTGGTCCAGCACTTGCAAAGCATGCAGGTGCGAGGGCCTGGGTTCAACCCCAGTACAGGGGGAAAAACAAAAAAAGCATTCTTAAGTGCAGTGAGAAGTGCATCATTCATCAATTGCATTGTTGTTGGGACATGGCAGGGTGGATATGCACAGACTAAGATGGCTACAATGTCACCAGGCCCCATAATCTGTGGTGGTGGTGGTGGTGTCAGGTGCCATCAAGTTGGGCCCAACTCATAGTGAACTTCATAGGGTTTACATTGGCTGATTGTTTCAGGATTGCCTCAGGAGTGGATTGCCATATCCTTCTCCCATTTTTGTCATGCTGTGGATCGAAACTGAGTCCTCAGAGTGCAGAGCAGCACTCTACCAACTGTGCTTAAATCCTAGTCCATATAATCTATTATTGTTGATGTTGTTAGATGCCTTTGAGTCGGTGTCCGACTCTAGCAACCCTATGTACAATAGGCAAAACACTATTTTCATGCTTCTCTGGTATTCATAGGGTTTTCAATGGCTGATTGTTTTTTGGGAGTGGGTTGCCAGGTCCTTCTCCCAAGCCTACAGCACCTGGTGTTCCCAGGTGGTCTCCCATCCAAGTACTAACCAGGCCTGACCCTGCTTAGCTTCCGAGATCTGATGGGACACCACAGTGGTAGAGCCACAGGCATATAATCTGTTGTTGTGAGGTACCGTCAAGTCATATCCAACTCATAGTGACCATATGTACAACAGGCGAAACACTATTGTCAGGGCTTCTCTGTTGTTCATAGGGTTTTCAATGGTGGATTGATTTTTGGGAGTAGGTTGCCAGGTCCGTCTCCTAAGGCTACAACACCTGGTGTTCCCAGGCAGTCTCTCATCCAAGTACTAACTAGGCACCACCCTGCTTAGCTTCTGAGATCTGACAGGATCGGATGCCACGGGGCTACGGCTATAGGCATATAATCTGTAGGAGGCCATTATTGACCAAAATGTCACTCTGGAGACCATGACTCTATGCTTCCAGTTAACAATATGACCTGGGTATCTTTCTCTTTCACTAACATAAATATTTCTTGTTCTTTTATTGGGGGTATGAAGTACTGTTCCATAACTTAAATATCTCTGTGTTCAATGTTTGGGCTATCTGATTTTTTTGCTATGAAAATACTGCAAATGAATCTCTAAAATGAAATTCAAAACAGGTAGGATGGAATATATTTAATGCTAAACAGAATGAGCTATCGGGCCATTAAAAAGACATGAAGGTGCTGGGTGCAAAGGCACACATCTGTAATCCCAGAGACTCGGGAGGTGGAGGCAGGAGAATTGTGAGTTTGAAACCACAAGGAGCCTGAGCAACTTAGGGAGATTTTGTCTGAAAAAATAAAAAAGGGGCTGCGGGTGCAGCTCAGCAATAGAGCACTTGCAAAGTATGCATGAGGCCCTGGGTTCAACACCCAGTACCAGGGCAGGGTTGGAGGGGGAAAGAGACATGGAGGAGCCTTCAATGCTCCTCACTAAGTGAAGGAAGCCAGTCTGAAAAGGCTGCAGACCATGTGATTCCAATTTGATGATATTCTAGAAAGAGCAAAATAATAGAGGCAGCACAAAGATCAGTGGTTGCCAGGGCTGTGGGGCAGGAGAGACCAACAGGTGGAGTGCAGACAGTTCAGGGCAATGACATTCTCCTGGATGATGCTGTGATGGCGGACACATGATGTCATATATTGTCCCAACTCACGGGATGTGCACCGCCACCATGAGCCTCACATAAGCCAGACTGTGGGGGTAGCAAAATCACTGTGGGTTCACCAGTGGTAACCAATGCTCTGCTCTGGTGGGGGATGCTGATAATGCGGAGGCTGCACGCGGGGTCTGAGGGTCCCCAGGAAATCTCTGTGCCTGCTGCTTCATCTTCCTGTGAACCTCAAACTGCTCTAGAAAATACTTTAGTAAAAGAGACCTGACCACCGCCAGGTGCGGTGGCGCACGCCTGTAATCCCAAAGGCTCGGGAGGCAGAGGAAGGAGAATCACAAGTTGGAGACCAGAGGCAGTCTGTGTAATTACCGAGACCCTGTCTCAAAATGTAAAAAAAATGGTCTGGAGGTGCAGCTCCATGGTACAGCACTTGTAGAGCATGCAAGTGCGTGGCCATGGGTTCAACCCCCAGTACAACAAAAAAAAAAAAAAGAGAGAGAGAGAGAGAGAGAGAGAGACCTAACCTTGTGGGTGGGATTGTGCCCAGAAATCATGGCAGCTACTTCCGGGGCAGTGGGGATGAGAGTGAGCTGGCCTCTCAAGTTCTGAATGAGGGGCAGGGACCACATGTCCACAAGAAACCACTGTGTCCTTAAAGCTGCCTTGTTTGGTCTCCCACCAGGAAGCCAAGACCAAGGAGGCACACAGTACTTCACAACACCTTCGCCTCGGGGGCCAGGTCCCAACTCCGCCAGCACCCAGAGCGCGTTTCCACAGGGTGGAGCCCACGGGGAAACCAGCACAGCCCCCAGAGGCCACAAGGTTCCCATCCCAGGAGGCTGTGGACCAGCCTTGGGGCACCCCAGTGGCAGGTAACCTGTTCCGCCTGCCGTCTTAGCAGGAAGGGCCCAGCACCACTGTCCTCCGAGGAGCCCGCCTCCACTCCAGGCCCTCGTAAAACAAGCCCTGTGACACTTCTCCGATGGCCTCACTCCGTGATCCAACAAAACCCTCTCTTCTCCGCCAGCCCCGTCTCTCCAGTGCCCACCAAGTCCCTGTCCACCCTGGCCTCCACTGCTTCAGGGGCCAAATGCCTCCGTGTCAGCAAGCCCTGAGCTGGCACCTGGGACCAACATGGCCTCCAGGGACACAGGAGGAAGAAGCCTGGCTGAGAGCCCTGGGGGTCTCCAGAGCACCAGAGGGCAAATGAGAGACACACAGCTGCCTCCAGCCCCACGGTCACCATGGGAGCCTCGCAGTGTCCCCCACCCCAGGCTCCTCAGCAGGGGTCACCTCTGAGCCAGGACCGTCACCCCGCCCAGAGGGGCTGCAGCAAGAGCATGAGAACAAGGGCATCGTGGCTTCATTTGAATGTCCCCTCCTCTCTGCACAGCGGCTGGGGCCAGGCGCACCCAGCTGTGGCCGCTGAGCCTGAGGGGGCAGGCAATGGTGTGCCTCCCACGGTGCCTCTCCCAGCACCCTTTACGCGCTCTGCTTGGAGGCTACTGACAGCCCGGCTGCCGGCAGCAGAGCAGAGCTGCTCAGCCATTAGACAGAGGGGGAAACCGAGGCTCCGGAAGGCTGACTGTCCTGGGAGCACGGCCCGCCTGTCTGTCTCTGTGGCTCCCTCCCTCTGGCAGGCCCAGAGCATGGGTGACCTTTCCTGGCAGCCTGGGGCGATGGCCGGCTGTCCCTGTGCTTTTCCGCCCCCCGGGCTCCCCAGCCCCACCACCCGCTGAGAAGGTATCAGGAGGAGCCATCTCAGCCTCAGCCTCACAGGGCCTCCCAGACACCGCGCTGCCACCCAGGGAAACGTCCAGAGACAGGGAGGCGTGGAGGCCCCGCGTGCGACATAACTCACATTCCTGCCCCGGTCTAACAACAGCCCGCTGGCTGCCTTACATGGGGAATCCTGCGGGTCAGCTGCCTCCCGGAGACAGCTTGGTGTGGACAGGCCCATGCTGTCTCCACTGCTGCCCAGGGGTGCACTGGCCCGACTCCCCAGAGGAGAGCCAGTCCCACTCTCCACTTCCAGAAGTGCCCCAAGGGTACCCGAGAAGAGGCGGCTGTGTGTGGCCGGCTTGGGTCACGGCAGGGCCGCTGGCATTGCAGGGAAGGGCCGCTCCGCATCTGGCTTTCATTGGAGACCCAGGGCCACGGCAGCGCCACCGGGCTGGGACTCGCCAGACCTCCCAGGCTGGCCTGGCTCCTCCTGCTCCCAGACACTCAGGGGCTGGCATCCTCCAGGCACGGGCACCCTGTCCCTCCGCCCGCACACCCGCACAGCCCACTTCCACTGCCACACCGCACCACGCTGAGTCCCGAGGCCTCGTGGCTGCGTGGCCCCCGGCTCTGTGTGCAGCAGGGCGGGCATCTGGAGCAAGAGCCTTCTTTGCAATGGTGGCTGGGGCAGGGACCCCACCCGAGGAAGGGCAGAAGGGGACGGCAGGGGCTCCCACGGTGATGGAAGGCCGAGAAGCACGTGGCAACCTGGTGCGGTGGCCCCTTCCCCTCCACTGTGCCCACGCGTGGGCAGCAGTCCCACCCACAAGACTCAGACCCCAAACCTCCACCAAGGACCACTCTTTAGCTCAGCAGCAGCAGAATGGGCTCCCGGGAGCTGGCGTGAGTCCTCCCTGGTGCCTGAGGCCAGCTCTGCTCACATAGGGGCTTGGCGACCATGGGCCAGCGTCATCACCTCCCTACCAGCTGACGTATGGGTGGCTGCACCCCAAGGCCTCACGTCCTCACTCATCAGATGCATCACCAGGGCAGGGGAAGCTATACAGAGAGGCCAAAGCTCCAAATCTCGCCTGGGGCGGCTGCAGGGACAGAAATGGAAGGGGGAGGCACAGGTGCAACCCCAGGGTGAGCTTCTCGGGTAGAATTCAGAGGCAAGAGCATCACTGAGCCTTCCAAACATTTACAAAGGAATTTCAGAGATGGTACAGGCAGAGCTAGCTCCGATGTGAGCAAGGAAGACTAGGCATAGCCAAGTACCTCGTACTTCCTAACCAGGTACCAAGCACCTACCACATAAGCACTAAGCACCTCCCAATCAAGTGCTAAGTACCTCTCAACCAAGCACTAAGTAACTCCCAATCAAGCACCAGGCAACTCCCTGTCAAGCGCCAAGCACCTCCCAACCATCATGGGTAAAGCTCACAAAGAAGCAAAAAGAGAGCCGGGCGCGGTGGCGCACGCCTGTCATCCCAGCGGCTCGGGAGGCAGAGGCGGGAGGATCACAAGTCCGAGACCAGAGGCAGTCTGCGAAACTTAGCGAGACCCTGTCTCAAAGAGTAAAAAAAAAAAAAAAAAATGGGCTGAGGGTGCAGCTCAGTGGTCCAGCACTTGCAAAACATGCAGGCGTGAGGCCCTGGGTTCAACCCCCAGTACTGGAAAAGAAAAAAAAAGAGAGCCACCTAGACATAGAGTCCATATTTTGCGTGGTAGAGGAAGGGCATTTTTATTATGACAGCAGCAAGATCTATTGAGCCCATTCACTGCTGTTGGTGTTTTCATTGACACACACCATGGTCACACCTCTTTACAGATAGGGACACTGAGGCGCAAAGCAGTACCATGCCACCCTTTTCCCCTGTCCTTCTCTCCAATCCACATGCAGAGCACAAACAAAATCCAGCTGCTCCCTCTTTCAGAACAGATCTCAAATCTGGCTACTTTCCACCCGCTCTCCACTATCTCCCTGATCCAAGCCACTGTCCTCCACCACCAGGATCATGGTAATAACCACCGTCAGGGCCCCACCCGCACCCCAAAGCCAGCTCACACCCCACCAGCCAAAGGCAGCCCCTTGAGCACAAGTCAGACCAGGTGATTCCACTCAAGACCTGACCTTCCCCTCCTACAACTCATGCCTCCTGCTCCCCTTCACTCTGCTACAGCCCCTCTAATAGGTTTAGCCTCTATCTACCCCAGGGCCTTTGCACTGGTTGATTCCTTTGCCTAGAATGCTCTTCCCCAGACAGTCACATGGTTACCCCTTCATCTGCTTCAGGTCTCTGCTCAAAAGTCACCAAGGGTCCTTCCCAGCTAGGACAGGAAGCCTTGGCCATGGCCCCCGTCCTCAGGCCCTGCTTATTCTCCTAGGGGCACATGTACCACTCAAATAGATCTGTTTACCATCTTCTTGGCAGAGTGCCCAAAAAGGATGTCAAGGGCAGAGCCCGCTGTGCCCTAGCCTGGAGAAGAGGACACGTGCACATGTGTTCATGGACGCTTGCTGAGCCCCAGCAGGGAGGGGACAGAGCTGCAGCGTCCAGGGTAGCAGAGGAGGGAGAGTGGACTCAACAAGACAAGAGGGCCACGGTGTCCTGATGAGGAGCCCGTGGGCCAGCCGTGGGCCGGGGCTCTCCAGGCAGCTGCTGCCTTGGCCCCTCCAGGTGCAGGTGGACACCCCTCTCACCCAGCGCCAGAGCCTTGGGCAGCTGCAGGTGCCAGGTGTAATGGCCAACTCACTCGGGGGGCCCACGGGGACTGGTGGCCACCGGCATGGCAGCCCAGAAGCTGCTCTGGGCTGAGGGTGCAGCTCAGTGGTCCAGCACTTGCAAAGCATGCCAGCACAAGGCCCTGGGTTCAACCCCAGTACCACAAAAAAAATATAATAAAAAAATGCCCTTCCCAGGAAGTCAGAGCATTGGGCAAAAACTCCCAGCCCATCCATGGTGTGTGTGGACACGGCTGCACGCACAGCCACCTGCACAGGTGCTCACTCACACACACTCAAGCCCAGGCACGTGCATGCACACCCCTGCACACACCACATGCACGCTCACTGGTGCACTCACGCATCTGCACACACATTCTTACAAAAACACACTCCTGCTCATTCTGCATACGCAAGATACTCGCACGCACCTGCCACCCACCCATGCGCCCCGCTCCCAGGCGCAATGTGCACACCCCCTGTCACACACACTGGGCTCTGCACACGCAGCCAGCTGCAGGCCTCCATGCTCCCACGCACTCAGAATCTGCTGGCAGCACCCCAAGCCATCGGTGATTCAGCCACCACTGCACCCCCTCCAGGCGGGCCCAGGAGCACCTGCACGGCTCACGGGCACGTCTCACTGCACCTCTCCTGCTTGGGACAGTACAGGGCACAGGGGCCACTACCAGGGGCAACATCAAGTTGATGGCATGAGCTCTAGAGCCTTGGGGGCTCCTGTCCTGCTTCAGACCTCACGCCGCATCGCCCCACCAGGGAAGCCAAGGGCTGGGCTGCTGGGCCTCTGGCCTTTGGGAGGAAATCAGGCCAGGTGGCTGCAAACCTGGCTCCCACAGCAGGAGTGGGTACACAGCCCACACGGGATCTCTAGCTCAGAAGCCACGGGAGCCCACAGCACGCTCCTCATCTGGGGAGGCCCAGGCTGGAACCTCTCGGTGGCTTTGGTGACTTCAGTGAGCTGCACTGCAAAGTGCTTCCAACATGGCCTAAGGCAAAAACCAACCAAACAACAACATAAGAAAACCTCACAGTCTCTGTCCCGACCCCTGGCGGGTCTCATGACTAAACCAACGCAGGACAGACAGGCGCGGCTGGGTGGAGGAGGGGGCCCAGTGCCACTCCAGAGACAGGAGGGACGAGGAGGAGCAGGGTGACCAAGGAGAGTGTTTACTCTTGGAAATGTCTGGAATGAGCCGGGCTGTCGCTGAACCCAGGCCGATCCCAGACTGACGCCACTCACTCCTGAGCCTCCCAGAGCCAAGGTGAACTCAGCTAGGGGGAGGGGCAGCCTCCAGTGCAGATGGAGAAACCGCCCCCCACCCCCTGTCCAGACAAGGACCTTTTGCAGCCAATGCAGCCATAAACCAGGGTCAGGTGCACATTTCACCTGCTAGGGTGTCTGCACTTCCTGGGGACACCACCTCAGGCCCAGCAGGTCAGACACAGCAAGTTTTAAAGCCACACATAGCCTGGCATGGCAGCGCATGCCTAGAACCCTGGCCCTCAGGCTCTATGGTGAGACCCTGTCCCCTCAAATAAAACAACCAACCCCACCCAGGTGCAAGATGTGGAAGGGAGGTAACTCACAGCCAGGGAACCAGGGGACTTGGGGACAGGAGGCTCGTTTGCACACCGCCCCACTCTCTCTGGACGAGGACTGGGCCCGGGAGGGAAGCGGCGGGTTTACCCATGAGCGGGGTCCAAGGCGATGGCCCTCGGCTGGTCCAGGTCCTGCCAGAAGAGCACCTTGCGGGAGGTCCCATTGAGGTTGGCCACCTCGATGCGGTTGGTCTCCGAGTCCGTCCAGTACAGCTTCTTGCCAACCCAGTCGCAGGCCAGGCCGTCGGGCGAGACCAGGCCGGAGATGATGACGCTCTGCGCGGCCGCCCCCGTCTGGTTCAGGTAGGTCTGTTTGATGGCTTCCTCGCTCACGTCCGTCCAGTACACGGCCCCCCGGGAGAACTGGAAGTCCACGGCGGCCGCGTCCTCCAGGCCGCTGACCACGACCGTGGACTCCAGCTTCACTCCGCCGGCATCCACCAGCCGCACGTCCCGGCGGTTGGCGAACAGCAGGAGCGGCGAGGCTGTGGGCAGAAGAAACCATGAGGATCGCTGGCCAGGCCTGAGGGGCACGTGGCCGCGTGCATGCGCCCCTCCTGGCACCTGCCCCACCCATGCCCAAGGCCTTGGGCCCCCTCCTGCCAGTCCCCAGGCACCACCTGGAGGCTTCCTGTGTGGCCCCAGTGTGGCAAACAGGCTTGGGCTGGACTCACTGATGATTGCTGTTCACTGAGCAACCGCTATGTTTGCTCCCCAGGCATGGGGGCCGCACTGCTGTGCTCCCCACCTCACACAGCATCCAAGGGAGGAGGCCATAGGCCTCCTGGGGCTGCAGGGACCTCACTCTGCTCTGCAAAGAAGCCACATCACCTTGGTCAGCCTGATTCGGCGGAGGAGAGAGGAGGACACAGCCCCGGCGATGCTGCCCGGCGGAGGCCTGGCCAAGGGGCCGAGCTTCAAGAGGCAGCTCAGAGCCTCCACACAGGCTGGGCAGAGCCTCAGAATGTCCTTCCTGGTCTGAAACACTGTCCAAGCTCAAGCCCCTTCCTGGGGCTCTGCTCTTAGCTCTCCACCCATCCCTGCATTCCATGTCTCCAATTCAGCTCTCCACCCATCCCTGCATTCCACATCTCCGCTGTCCAGATCCTAGACACACACTACAAAGAACAAGCTTAAAGGGCTACTCGGAGCCAGGCTTGGGGGCACATGTCTGTAATCCCAGTGACTCCAGAGGCAGAGGCAAGAGGATCACAAGTTCGAGGCCTGAGGCAGCCTGCGCAACTTAGCAGAGACCCTGTCTCCAGTAAAAAGTAAAAAATGGGCTGGGGGTGTGGCTCAGTGGTAGAGTGCTTGCAAAAGTGTATGTGAGGCCCTGGGTTCAACCCCCCAGTACCACCAAAAAAAAAGAAAAAGAAAATAGAAAAGAAAAGAGTCACTGCAAGCCAGGCATGGTGACACATGTCTGAAACCCCAGTGACTCAGGAGGCTGAAGTAGGAGGGTCTCCCAAGTTCGAGGCCAGAGGCAGCCTGTGTAACTTAGTGAGACCCTGTCTCAAAATAAGACATAAAAAAATGGGGAGAACTGGGAGAACAGCTCAGTGGTAGGGCACTTGCAAAGCACACACAAAGCCCCCAGCTTAAACCACCAATACGGCAACAAAACCCTGCAGCCATCCCACTGTGGCATCCGATCCTGTCAGATCTCGGAAGCTAAACAGGGTTGGGGCTGGTTAGTACTTGGATGAGAGACCACCTGGGAACACCAGGTGCTGTAGGCTTGGCAGAAGAACACAGCAACCCACTCCCAAAACACAATCAGCCAGTGAAAACCCTATGAATAGCAAAGAAGCACTCACAATAGTGTTTCGTCTGTTATATGTAGGGTCGCTGTGAGTCACACACTGACTTGACGTCACCTAACAACAACAAAACCACAAAAACGGGGCCACTCCAAGGCCACCCCTTAGCTCAGACACCTCTGAAACCTTCCTAATCCAGTGCCCATGGACAAGGTCAGGTGTCCACCTGGCCTCCACAGGCCCCAGCCTCTGGCTTCCCTACCCTTCTCTTCTCCCCACCACCCCTACCCCCAAACTCCTGATCTCCTGCAGTCAGGCTAGCTCCTCCTGTCACCCCCCCCACAGTGCTGGTCCACTTCTGTTTCTGCAAGAGATACCCCTGCCCGAGTCTTACTTCCACCCTGGGCTGGACAAAAATGGGGGAGGAGGGCTGCAGACCTCACCCCAACAGGCTCCAGAGGTCAGGCCAGGAGGGTCCGACATGCTACCCACCAGAGACCCTGAGGCCACACAAGGCACGGGCATGTGGAGGTGGCCCTCCAGAGAGCCCCACAGATCCACGGTGAGCAGGGCTGGGCTGGGCTGGGCATCTTAGGAGCAGGCTAGAAGTTGCTGCTTTCTTCGTAGAATCTGCAGACCACTGGGGGCCCGGCACAGATGGGGCCCCGTCGACCACATTCCTACCTCGCGCCTCACTGGAAGGCTCCTCTGGAAACAGAAACCAAAACAAACTGCACCAGTGCAGGGAAGATCGCGCATCAGACCCTACACGACTCAGTGGGTTTCACTCCAGCCAGGGAAGGTGGATCCAGAACCCAAACGTGGGGGACGGCAGCAGAGCACTGGCTAACATCGGGCCCCGCCCATTGCCAGGGGTCCTCCACTGCAGGACAGCAGGGTACATGGGCCTGAGGCCATGACTACCTGGAGTGGGGCAACAGCAGCCCCACCCCAACATCATCAGTTTATCAGGTCTACACCTCCTTCGGACAGGACATTGTGGAAGTTGAGGGCTGGGCGCGGTGGCACACGCCTGTGATCCCGTCACTCGGGAGCCTGAAGGAGGAGGAACACCACATTGGAGGCCGATCTGCACTACACAGTGAGATCCGTCTCAAAAAAATAAAGAAAGAAAAAGAAAAAGAAAAAGAAAATAGCGAGAAGGCCCCAAAAGGGAAAGAAAAACTAAACAAATCAGGTTTTATGAAAATTGGAAACTTCTGCACATCAAAAGATACCATCAACAGAGTAAAAACAGAGCCCACAGAATGGGAGAAAACACTTGCACATCGATTCATCTGACAAGGGAATCGTGCAAAAGACTTGACCAGGTCTCTCTTCAACAGCGACCCTCAAATGGCCAAGAAGTACAAGAAAAGGCGCTCGGTGTCACTAATCATCAGGGAAAGACAAACCAAACTACAGTGAAAGGCCGCCTCACCCATTAAGATGGTTGTAATTTAAAAAAAACAAAAAACAAAACAAAACAAAACAGAGAGAAGAAGTTGCGACATTGATGTGGAGAAGCTGGGACACTCCTGCACTGCTGGCTGATGTCGTTATTGTTAGGTGCCATCGAGTCGAATCCTACTCAGAGCAACTCTCATAGGATTTTCAACAGCTGACTGCTTCAGGATTATTTCGGGAGTGGATTGCCATGTCCTTCTTCCGTATTTGTGGTGCTGGGGATGAACTCAAGTCCTCAGAGAGCGGAGTAGCACTCTACCAACTGAGCTAAACCCCAGACGCACACTGCTGGAGTGAACATAAAACCACACAGTCACTGTGAAGAACAGCATAGTGGTCCCTCAAATACTAAAAACAGTTATTATGTGACCCACCAACTCCAATCCTAAAGTGCTGAAAGGAGGATCTTGCAGAGGTATTGTTCTACCCCTGCTCAGAGCAGAGTGATCCACAACAGCTAAAAAGTGTAAGCAATACAAGCGTTCATTGAGAGGCAAAGCGACAAACAGAAGGGGGGTCTATACACGCAACGGAATGTTATTCAGCTGTAAAAGGACAGAAATTCTGACGTTATGCTGAGTGAATTAAGCGAGTCACAAAAGGGCACAGACTATGTGATTCCACTTGCTTGATGTCCCTAGAGTTGTCAGACCCACAATGACAGAAAGTAGGATGGTGGTTGCAGGGCCTGGGAGGGAGAGGGGAGTTAGTATTTAATGGAGACAGAGTTTCAGTTTGTGAAGGTGAAAGAGTTTTTGAGGTAGATGGCAGCCATGGTCACATCACTGTGGGATTGTGCACAATGCCACTGAACTGTGCACTTAAAGATGGGTAAGATAGCTGGGTATGGCGGTGCACCACTGAACCGTGCACTTAAAGATGGCTAAGACAGCTGGGTATGGCGGCGCACACCTGTAATCCCAGAGACTCGGGAGGCAGAGGCAAGAGGATTGCAGGTTCAAGGCCAGAGGCAGCCTGCATAAGGTAGCTAGACCCCGTCTCAAAATAAAAAATAAAAAAACGGGCTGGGTGTAGCTCACTAGTAGAGCGCCTGCACAGGATGTGTGAGGCCCTGGGTTCAGCCCTCTAGTACCGCATTTTAAAAAAATGGCGAAGACAGGAAATTTCATTATGTACATTCTGCCACTACATATATATTTTTAAAAATTGAATAATGAGAAGTGCAAACTGCAGCTGAAACTGGCACCCTGACCTCTCATAAGTAAATGACACCGCGAAGAACACCTGTCCCCAAATCTCACGCCTTCCTGACCCAAACAGATAGTACAGAAACTCCCTGTCAAAGGCCACCAGCTTTGCAGCTCACACACAGCAACATCCACACCCTACCCGGCCAATCCCACATCTAGGGCTGTGGGCGATTTTACCCCTTTTGATGGAGGGGACCGTGAGCAGTGAAGGCCAAAGTCCCTGGGCCGACGGCCTCGGCACTTAGGAGCACTCGGTCCTGGGCCTGATCATGGGTGTATTCAGTTTGTGGGAACACAGCCCTTTTCTGTGTGGATCGACTTCAACAGAAAACCTTGGAAAACTGGAACCAGGCAGCGGCACACCCCAGTAATCCCAGTGCCTCAGGAGGTGGAGGCAAGAGGATCGTGAGTTCCAGGCCAGAGGCAGCCTGCACAACTTAGCTAGGCTCTGTCTCAAGATTAAAAAATAAAAAGCGGGCTGGGAATACAGCGCAGTGGGAGAGGACTTGCAAGGTATGCACAAGGCCCTGGGTTCAACCCCCAGGTACCACAAAAGAGGGAAGTAGGGAAGGGATGGGAAGGGAAGGGAGGGGAGGGGTAGAAGGAAGGGAAGGGGAGAGAAGGGAAAGGTGGGGGGAGGGAAGGGAAAGGAAGAAAGCCTTTGAAAATTAAGTGGAACTTTCCCTGTCCCTTGCTTAAAAGTCACCTTCCCAGCTGTGCTCAAAAGGATGATGTGGGGGTGTGACCCAGAGGACCTTGCACTCCAGGGGGCCCTCAGAACATCCCTGTCCAGGGCTGCCAGCTGTAGCAGATCTGTGGATCTGGCTGGGCTGTCTACACTGTCTGCCCCCCATCTTCATCACACTGAGTTACCTCCACCCTGCAGAAAGGAGGAGGAGAGGGAGACAGGCTGTCGGGAAGGCTCATGGCCCCGCCCCCAGGCTCTGGGCCTTCAGAAGGCTGGGCAGCAGGTGCCACCCCAGGGACAGCAGCAAGAGGGGGCTGGAGCTGCAGGTCAGAGAGGGCCCGGGGTTTTCAGAGTGGGAAGCCACGAGGACCTGAGGGCGGGGGCCTTCCATGGCAAGGGCTGTGTGTGGGGCACAAGCAGGCTAAGCCCCACCAACGAAACACCCCAAGATGCCTGCAGCACCCCAGGAGCCCTGGCGCTCCCCAAGCACGTTCCAGCTCACTGTCCCCAGCCATCCAGTGCAGGGCTTGCCGGCAATCCCGGCTCGGGGATGAGGTCCACTATGCCCGGCTGCCCTGAGGTTCACTGAGGCACAGTGGCAGGCTTGTCCCCCTCTGTCCAGCAGGGATGCGATGTGTCGGGGCACCCTGAAACCCCCAACCTGTTGAAGTGGATCCTCTCCGCAGACACATGCGGCTGTCGCCAGCCCCGCTGAAGTCCCCTACCAGGGCTGGGCTGGGCCCAGCGCGCTGCAGCCAGCACAGGGAAGGACGGGGCCTGGGCCTCTCCCCTCTCACTCAGGCCCCTGGCAACCAGAGGGAGGAGGAAGCGCAGGTAGGGACAGGGCTCCCGCCTGCCCACCATCGGCGACTGAGGCCAGAGGGTCCTGTGGGCACAGAGTCCCCTGGGGCTGGGCTTCCGGGCAGGAAGGGAGGCGCGTCAATGCCCCATGGGGCCAGTGGACAGCGGCCAGGACCCCGTGAAACCTTCCCTGAAGACAGTGGTCCCAGGGGACCCCTTGGGACTGCGCCAGCCCAGGAAGGGAGCAGGAGGCCTTGGTGGCTGCCTCGGGGGCACAGCACCCTGGCTGTGCCCTGCTCTCCCTCCCCAAACTGGAAAGACCGCATTTCCCCCGCCGTCTACACTCTGGGCAGTTCAGGTGTGCGACTCAAAGGTGGAGATGGGGGTGTTTTGTAACTTCCTGTGCTTTCTCCCAACCCACGGCTGTGACTGTGGAGTGGGAGGGAGGCAGGGAGCCGAGGCGGCGTGAGCCAGGCCGGCAGCTCTTCCCAGGGGGAGGTGGGGGCACTTCTAAAACACTGAGAAAACCACACACTTCATTCCTAGGTTTTAAGAGGAACCCACGCCACACTCCCATCACCGGAGAAGCTGGCTTTCCTTGGAGAAGAGCTGGCGAGGGCCTGGGGCCACAGCAAGCTGGGGCTCCGTGTGGATGGCGCCTGCCCTTGCCCAGCTGGCACAGCGGGCCTGGGGAGCCCTGCTCGACAGGGGCACGCTGCCATCCCAGAGATGGGCCTCCCAGGGCCCCAGCCAGGGCTCCAGAACCCCGCCAGGTGGAACAGCACAGGGAAGCCAAATGGGGGGAAAAAAAGCCAAGATACCAGGCACTGTGGCCCAAGCTTGTAATCCCAGTGACATGGGAGACGGAGACAGATCATTGAGAGTTCAAGGCCAGACGCAGCCAGTGTACCCTAGTGAGATCCTGACTCAAAATAAAAAATAAAACTAAAAAAGGGGCTGGGGGTGCAAGTCAGTGGGAGAACACTTGCCTGGCATATGTAAGTGTTCCAAGTACAGGAAGGAAGGAAGGAAGGAAGGAAGGAAGGAAGGAAGGAAGGAGAGAAGGAAAGAAGGGAGGAGGGAAGGCAGGGAGGAGAGAAGGAAAGGAAGAGAGGAAGAGAGAGAAAGAAAAAGAAAGGAAAGAAAGAAGAAGGAAGGAGGGAGGGAGGGAGAAAGAAAGAAAGGAAGGAAGAAAGAAAGAAAGAAAGAAAGAAAGGAAGGAAGGAAGGAAGGAAGAAAGAAAGGAAGGAAGGAAGGAAAGGAGGGAAGAAAGGAAGGAAGGAGAAGGGGAAGAGAAGGAAGGAGAGAAGGAAAGAAGGAAGGAGGAAGGGCAGGAAGGAGAGAAGGAAAGAAGGAAGGGAGGAAGAGAAACAAAAAGAAAGGAAAGAAAGAAGAAGGAAGGAGGGAGGGAGAGAGAGAGAAAGAAAGAGAAAAGTAAGGAAGGAAAAAAAGAGGGAAGAGAAGGAAGGAAAGAAAGAAAGAAGGAAGGAAGGAAGGAAGGAAGAAAGGAAGGGCAGGCATAAGGGGAGGGAGGGTAAAGGAAAGAACAGACAAGAGCAGATGAGGAAGAGGAGACAAAGATTCAGGAGAGAAATGGAGAGAAACAGGTGCTGGGGAAAACAGGCCCCGCCGGGCGAGCCACAATGCCCTTCCACAGGCACTTCCAAGCCCCCCGAGCTGCCTGGCCGAGGACTCCCCTTTGCAGTCCTGTATCTCAGTGGAGAAGCAAGAAACACAACAGACGCACACCTTTCCGTGGCACTGGATCACTGTGGATCAGGCAAAGAGACTGCGGGAACGGGAAGGGAAAGGGGCTGCTCCGTGAGATGAAGGAGCCAAGAACTGGTGCAAAGGTCCTGAGGTGGAAGCATGCGGGGCCAGAGTGTGTGCTGGCTCAGGGGGGAGGCTGAGACGGGTGCTGACCCCATGGCTCCTTCCCCGCCAAGCAACATCCGCACAAGCCCCAGACCTCTCACTCTGTCAGACGTCACGGCTGCACATCCGCCAGGCAAAGCAGCCTGCAGCCTTCGGAAGGGCCCTCCACCTGCCCCCGGCCACGTCACCAGCAATGACCTGCTGACCTCTGCCCTAAGCTTTGGGCAGTGATAAGAAAGAATCCCAGGGAATTTCGAGAAGGAAGAGGAGGGCCTGGAAGAGGGTCCTGCCGGGGGACCCCATCACCTAGGCTGCAGCCGGTACCTGACGTTACACCCTGGAGTCCCGGTCTGGGACAGGTGACAAGCTGGGAGCTGGGCCACTCAGACCAGCCCAGCACCTAGTCCCAGGACCCACACCAGACCAGCAGGAAAGCACACAGCCGTTACCTGGCGGCGGAGGCCGGGGGCCAGGACAAACCATTCAGACACCGACCGATGTGGCATTGTTGTTGTTGTTGTTGTTAGGTGCCATCAAGTCGGACTCATAGCGACCCTCTGTACAACAGGGGAAACGCTATTGTCAGTGCTTCTCTGCTGTTCATAGGGTTTTCAATGGCAGATTGATTTTTTGGGAGGGGGTTGCCAGGTCCTTCTCCCAAGCCTACAGCTTCTGGTGTTCCCAGGTGGTCTCCCATCCGGGTACTAACCAGGCCCGACCCTGCTTAGCTTCTGAGAACTGACGGGATTGGATGCCACAGGGCTACAGCTGCAGGCTGTAATGTGGCATTAAGGAGCGTAAAATGTCTCCACCCTCCCCAAGGCCACCCTTGCAGGAGCTTATTGCAAGAAACACCCAGGAGAAAGAAAAAGCCTAAACCCACTCGTGTGCGGTGGCTTCATTTATCATATGAAAACAAAAAGATGGCAGAAGAGGTCCCACGTCAGGTGTCCCTAGGCTGCTGTGTCCACAGAAAACTGGGTCCAGGTGCCGGGCGCAGTGATGCACACCTGTCATCCCAGCAGCTCGGGAGGCAGAGGCGGCAGGATCACAAGTTCCAGACCAGAGGGAGTCTGAGTAACTTAGCAAGACCCTGTCTCAAAAAAAAGTAAAAAAAAAAAAATGGGCTGAGGACACAGCTCAGTGGTCCAGCACTTGCAAAGCATGCAGGCACGAGGACCTGGGTTCAACCCCTAGTACCACAAAAAAAAAAAAAAAAAAAAAAAAAAAGAGAGAGAGAGAAAGAAAAAAGAAAAGAAAACTGGGTCCAGTGAAGTGATAAGACAACGATTACCACGCCGTCAGAAAACACTTGGCATGTTACGTCAAAAACAAAATCAAGCCTGGCGCAGTGGCGCACGCCTGTCATCCCAGCGGCTTGGGAGGCAGAGGCAGGAGGATCGCAAGTTCGAGACCAGAGGCAGTCTGCGAAACTTAGCAAGACCCTGTCTCAAAAAGTACAAAAAAAATGGACTGAGAGTACAGCGCAGTGGTCCAGCACTTGCAGAGCATGCAGGGGCAAGGCCCTGGGTTCAACCCCCAGTACTGCAAAGAAAAAAAAACCAAAGAAAGAAAGAAAAAGTCATTTGCTCCCTGAACCTTGATCTGACATGAAGAAAGCGCTAGCTGGGGCAAGGGGCTGGTCAAGGCACGGCGGCCTTAGGGAGGAAGAGCCTCCGGTGACAGACAGCTAAACACACTTTTTAAACGTTTTAACTCCGAATTCCACTTATGTTGCTAGGAAGCTGCTTGTGCCAATACTGTTTTCAAGGCCATTTATCATGAGTGCAGACGGGCAGGTCAGGGCCCTGGAGCAGGAGCGCTGGAGCCAGCCCAGGGTGACCTCTCTGAGCGGGGCTCCAGGGTCAGCAGCCTGGCTGGACCTGGCCCAGATGAAGCTCGCCCTCTCTGACCCCAACATCCTCTGGTGAAATGGGGTTAATTTCGGCACCTCCGCATCAGAGGCTGCGAGGCTTAACCCGGACAATTCATAAAAGGCTCAGGCCCGTAGCAGCTCATTTTAAGGGCTCAATAAATAACCACCGGGTGGTAGTAGTGGTTTTCATTAATTAAATGGTTCATTCACCCAGTCCTGGGCCAGCTCCACTAAGTCCTATCAGCTCAGACTTGGGGATCTGGGCCCAAACCCCGGCCTAGCCTTCAGCTGTGAGATTTGGGGCAAGACTTCACACTGCCCCTCTCAGTCTCAGTTAGTTTCCTCCCTCCAGCCCTTCCTTCCTTCTTTCCTTCCTTCCTTCCTTCCTCCCTTCCTTCCTTCCCTCCCTTTTCTTTCTTTCCTTGGCCAGTACTGAGGGGTTGAACCCAGGGCCTCATGCATGCCAGGCAAGTGCTCCACCACTGCCCCCCATCCCCTTTTTTAAATTTTTCTTTTAAGAAAAGGTCTGGCAGCCGGGCGCGGTGGCGCACGCCTGTAATCCCAGCAGCTTGGGAGGCGGAGGCAGGAGGATCGCAAGTTCGAGACCAGAGGCGGTCTGCATAACTTAGTGAGACCCTGTCTCAAATAAACTAAAAAAATGGGCTGAGGGCGCAGCTCAGTGGTCCAGCACTTGCAGAGCATGCAGGCATGAGGCCCTGGGTTCAACCCCCAGTACAGCAAGAAAAAAAAAAAAAAAGAAAAGAAAAGGTCTGGCTACGTTGCACAGGCTGCCGCTGGCCTGGAAGCTGGCATGCTCCTGCCTCAGCCTCCTGAGTTGCTGGGATGACAGGCGTGTGCCACAGTGCCCAGCTCAGTTGCCTCATTTATAAGGCAGGAAATGAGAACAACTCTAAAAAGGCATTTCTGGTGCCAACAGGAAACAGACAGTTCCTGGGTAAGTCACTGATAAAATTATGGTGCACACTCGTGTCTAGGGATATCCCCAAAGAAATGAAAACTGGTAGCCCAACTAATGAGCCTACTACACACACGTTCACAGCAGTGCTCACGTGGGCAGGGGCAGACACAGCCCAGGCATCCACCCACTGATGAACAGACGAATACGGTGTGCCCTATCTGTACAGCCGCAAGAAGGGATGCAGCACGGGTATACCTGACCATGAGGGCGCACCCTGACGACACCCTGCTCAGCCAAGAGAGCTGAACACAACGATGAGGCCCTTTATATGAAACGTCCACTATGGAGAAGTCTGTAGGCACAGAAGGCGGGCTAGTGGCTGCAAAAAGCTGGGTCTCAGGTTGAGGAATAACTACCTGATGAGCGCGGAACAGGAAGAGGGAAATGCGTTGGGCATGCGCAGGGGTGCAGACCACCCAACACCGTGAAAGTCTTCCGTGCTACCGAACTGTGCCCTTTAAGATGGCTAATTCCATGCTCTGTGAATTTCTGCTCAATGAAAATTGTGTTAGGTGCTGTTGAGTCGTGTCCGACTCATAGCGACCCTCATAGGGTTTTCAATGGCTGATTGTTTGGGGATTGCCTTGGGAGTGGGTTGCCACGTCCTTCTCCCATTTCTGCGGTGCTGGGAATTGAACTCGGGACCTCAGAGACTGCAGAGTGGCGCTCTACCAACTGAGCTAAATTCCAGCCCCCAAACAAAATTAATGTTTTAAAAAGGTGGTGCTGCCCATGGAAGAGGCTGACTTGCTCTGCCACACGCTCCCTTTGTCTGCCGGCGGGTTTAACCCAGCAGAGCCCTGCATGGCAGGACTCCACAGCACATCCCCGGGGGCTCTCAGCACCTCAGATCAGGGGGCAGCAGCCAGTCTCGGGATGGGTGCGTACCTGCCGCTCCCAGGACCCTGGCGGATCAGCCCTGTCAGAGAAAGGCCAGTTCTGACCCCTGCCTGCCTGGGGGATCAGGGCCATGGTCGGTTGACAGTCCCCCCCCCCCCCCCAGCAAAATCAGGAGTCTGAAAACCCAAGCGCCAACCATCCCGTCTTCGCCCGTGTGAGCATATCCAATATTTATATATAGAATGCAGCACAGACGTCTCAGCTTCCATTCCAATGGCCCTTGTTTGACGCTGTTCACATGGCTACCCCAAACAAGGCCCCATCCGAGGTAACCCAATCCTTTGCTACCACCCCCAAATAAGCAGCATTCTTAGAGCCTGCCTTATTTATATTTGCCAAGTGTTACACTGGGCCCCCAGCGCTTGCTGGCGCAGGCTGCAGCCTGGACACACTAAGGATTTCTCAGTCAGGGTGATCTCTTGCCCGGCGCCAGCCCCAATTGCAGAGGCCGAGAAATGGAAGGCCTCAGGAATCCACGTTCACGATGCCCACAGTACGCTCAGACAGGCATCGACACACACGCACACTCACAGCCACTGTCACACTGCCACTGAGAGAGAAGGGAAGGTGGGGTGGCATGGCAGGAGGGGTCAGGAGTCCCAGAGAGGAAGAGCTGGCTATGGAAGGACCCGGCAGGCTTCCTGGAGGAGGAAGAGCCTGGAGGCTTGGTGAACACTGAGCTGACACCAAGATGCGGCCGTGCAAGTCAAGCTTATGGATTCCACCCCCAATGGTGGATTCCACTCCCAACCTTCCCCACACCTGCCAGCCCTGGGTATCTACCAGTTGGATTTCTCAAACTGGGCACTCACAAGTTCACCAGCCTGTACTCCTTCCCCAGGGGCCGTGTCCCAGGTCAGCCCAGGGCTCCGCTCCTGCTCTTTGGTCGACTGCCCACTGGTGCCAGTGCTCTGTGGGAAAACTAAGTCTTCCTCAGCAATGCCAGAGTCTCCCAATTCACCCCCTAGCCCCGTCCTGGCTGCCTGCTACCCTCTCCCACATTCAGAATCAGCTTCTCAAGTCCCACAAAAATCAATGGTGAAGACTTCTTTGTTGTTGTTGTTAGGTACTGTCAAGTCACGTCTGACTCCTAGCAACCCTATGTACAACAGAACGAAACACTCCCCATGCTGTGCCATGGCCGGCACTATGTCAGTGCTTCTCTGCTAGTCATAGGGTTTTCAGTGCCGGATTGTTTTGGGAGTGGATTGCCAGGTCCTTCTCCCTAGCCTGCAGCTTCTGGTGTTCCCAGGCGGTCTCCCATCCAAGGACTAACCAGATTTGACCCTGCTTACTTTCCAAGATCTGATGGGGTCAGACGGCATGGTGGTGCAGCTGCAGGCAAAGACTCTTTAGGGCACTTTACTTAAAGGTTTTACAATATGAAAAAGCAAAATTGTCACAGCCAGTGGGACAGAAAGCCATTCCACGGTGTTCCTACACACTTGTTGTGGTAGTGAAAACTGGGTTTTAATAGTTCATTAAATTATTTTGGGAGGTGGATGGTGGAGTGGTTACACAGCTATGTGAATGCGTTTGATGCCACCAAATTATACCCTTTAGGAGCGGTGGGGTGTAGCTCACTGCCTGGTACATGCCAGACCTGCATTCCATCCCCAGCACTGCAAAAAGCAAAAAAAACGATATTTACAATGGCGGGCGTCCTCACAACGCGACCCCCCTATGAAAGTCACTAACCCTTCTGCACAGGGAGGGAGAGGACGGGAGGAGAGGCAGACCCAAGCACCTCGGGGGACCGCGAGGAATCTGCAGGTAAGGTTGGGGAACCCACCTCTCACATTACCTTCCTACCTGTGCACCTACTTTCCTTCCCCTCCACATCTTTGGGCAGTTTTGCTATTTGCTCGCATACCGGTCTTGCACTTATTTCTCAGAGATAATGCTGTATAGGCTGGGATTTAGCTCAGTTGGTAGAGCACTGTGCTGCCGTCTCTCAGGTCCCGAGTTCAATTCCCAGCATAGCAAAAATGGGAGAAGGACCTGGCAACCCACTCCCAACGCAATCCCAAGACAGTCAGCCATTGAAAACCCTGTGAGGGTCGCTATGAGTCAGATACCAACTCAATGTCACCTAACAACAACAACAACAACGCTGTATACTTCATTACACACAGTTTGTATTTCAAATGCGAACCATGCTTTTTTGAAATAAAAGTAGCATGACTATGACATTCTGCAAAATCCCCACGAATTTCATGGTCAATAGGAACCTTTGAGGACACAGCCGGGTGAGCAATGTCCCCCCCACCCCCCAGCTGGAAAGTTCTAGTCTCCTCTAAGAGGCACCGCTCAGGCTGAACGATGAGGACCAAGGAGAAACGTACTCAGTCCCAAAGGCACAAGTGACACAGCGGAGTCCTGCCCCTCCTCGCCAAGTCCAAGCGCAACTTTTTTGCCAAGTCAAAGTTCAGGCATCTTTAAGTGGCTGAAAATATTCACCGCTGCGCCATGAACAACATTCTCGGCAAAATCGTGCCCAGCTTCTCAGGGAACTTTCTGGAGGAAGGGAGGGGAAATGCTCAAGCCCGAGCCTCACTCGTACCAAGACAGCGCTAAGAAGTTGGAGGCTCCCACACCCCGTTTCCATCCCTGCACCCAGGGCACGGTAGGTGTTCCACGTCGGCGCCTCCCCCAGACCCTGACCTGGGATGTCACGTCTTCACACGGGCTCTTACCCAACAGAGACACGCTCCGCCTGGTGACAGGGGTCGGAGCCGTCTCGACACTCCACACGCGGGGCCTCACATTCACAACGATGGAACCGCAGGTGTCCCTTAACGGAGCAGGTGTCCGGCCGCTTACGGAAAGCTGGGCACACTGGAGCGGAGTGGGACCCCGAGACCACCTCCGCCCCCGGGGTGGCTCTCCTCTCCCACCCCTCAGCTCACCTACCCTCCAGCCTCCACCAACCTCCTCATCCACCTGCCCACTCGCCTCAGGACCCGCTAAGCCAGGGCTCGCCCCCGACTCCTCTCTTGGTCCCCCAGCCTGGCCCCAGCCTCCACTCCCACCCCTAGCAGAGCACAGCACAGCTCAGACAGACTCCACTCCAGCCACCTCCATGCCGTTAGCCACTCCCACCCCTAGAAAACCTTCCCTGGTCTCTATGCCTGGCGGACGGCTACCTGGCTGGACTCCTGCTGGCTTCCAGGGCCCAGGGGAAGCCCGCGTCCTCCCTAAGCAGGCCTGGCTCGTCCAGGCCCCCTTGGCAGGTCCTCTGCACCACCTCCTCAGGCAGGCGTGGCTAGTGCCCCAGCAAGGCCCCACGTGCCCTTCCCATTCCAGGTTCTGCCGTGATCAACCACCGACCCACCCACGGTGGCTGAGTCCTGTGGGCTGCTAACATGGGCATCTCAACAGTGAACAAACACCAGAGCAGACGTAGCCAGGAATGGCATCTGACTGCAACCAGCTCACAAGGGCAGCTCGCACCCTCCCAAACCAAGGCTGCCAGGGTTATAAAAAGCTCTCCCTACAACCACAAAGAGTGGGGCGTCAGGAGGGGACAGAACCGAGCCAGGCTGGGGGCATCAGAAGGGGCAGGGGAGGCAGGGGCGGGCTGGGCCTCGACCAGAGGAACCTTCTCGAACAGTGAGCTCCCCTCCGCGGCCTGGCTAACCATGAGCAGGGCACATTGGCAGGGCCTCACTCCTGGGGTCTGTACAGGTCACTGGCTACAGAGCGAAGCCATCTCCTCACGCTGGGGGTCCCACCCTCACACTCCCAGCCCTGTCACGTGGACAGCACCTGCTCCACAGGCACCTGCCTCACACCTGCCAGGCTCCAGCACCTCCAGCCTCCACTCTCCCCACCTACAGCACCAGGCTGGCCTCCGCCTCTCAGCCCAGCCATCCCATGTCCCCTGCCTTCAGCGCCTCGGCCCGGTCGCCACCAGGCTACCACGTTCTCATGCTCACGCACACAACTCAGCCACCCTAAGTGCACACACGTGCACCCGGCCCCAGAGGAAAACCGTAATTGACTCCAAGGTCCAGTCAAGTTTCCCGAGCAGGGACCACATTTCAAAGGTCAGGGACGAGGGCGGACAGGAAACACATGGGGTCAGGTCCAGGGGTGGAGCAGGAAATGAGAAATCACTTGCAAGAGATAAAGAGAAAATGAGGCTGCTGTTGGGGACACCTCCCTGCACGGGGGGCTCCTGGTCTTCAGGGGACAGGGGGAGGGGCTGGAGGGCCCCACTGTCCCACTGCGGAGCCGGGGCTGTGCCCGGAACCAGGCCACCATGGAAACATCTAAATGTCAGGGCCAGTGACCAGGGACAAATGGCCTTTTCCAAAACTGACTATTAGTGGAGGCGCGGCTGGTGGGAGTCAGGATCTGGCTGCAGGACGGAGGTTTTCCTGAGATGAAGCCAGGACCCTGCCTATCAGGTTTTAATTGGTGAACTTGGGTACCTTGGCATAGCGACCATGCACGGGGGGTAGGGGTGGGGCAGCCTGAGAAGGAAGGGCGTGGATCACCCGGACTCCACAGGCACCTCTCCTCTCTGCACCCTCACCTCGGACACACATGCACGCTCACCCATTCACCCGCGTGCACACATACCCCCAGGGCGCCAATTCAGCGACCACGAAATGTTACCAGCCTGGGACGCCCAGGACAGGCCGCGAGGGATCCGACATTGGATGGACTTCTACAAACCTGCACTCTCACTGATTAGAAGGTTCAGGGCAGAGCAGAGCAAAATATGTATTTCACAGTCTCAGTGGGACTTGCCAGAAACCAGCCTGGTCCTAACATTCTTATTTTCGACAAAATATAGCATTCTGATTACATACCGCCCCGGCTCCACGCCTCCCAGCCTGCTGAAGGCCACGGCCCAGAGCAGGAGAAGCAATCCCAACGTTGAGAACGCACTCGGGCCACGGGGGCCAGGGGCCTGGCCATCCGGGCAGATGGCACATTGTCACTGCTTTCTCTGTGGGACAGTGGCAGCTTTCACACAAGGTCAGGGGCCCATCTACCAGACGCCAGGCGGCCACTGGCGTTCAGCGGGGTGGGAGCACCGGCCCCTCCGACAGTGCAGCAGGGCAGCACTGACACGAGGACCCCTCTCTTGGCTTTGGTCCCCCTACCTGTTAACACGGAGACAAAGTTCTGGGCCAGAAGGAACGCAGAGCACCAGGCTTACTGATGTGTGCAGGGGGCACCCAGGAAACAGTCTCCAGGTCAGAGGGTTCCTACGACGTAGCGACGGAGCCTCGCTCTGCTGTCTCCTAGTCCCCACGTGAACCCTGCAAGCTTCTCCACCTCTCCCCAGCCTCAGTTTCCTCATCTATAACATGAGGTGGTGCTGCCCCCCCCCACCCCAGGACAGCAGAGGCATTAAAGGAATCCATCCACATCTCTCAGAACCTGCCAGGAACACTGGAAATGCGCAACGAACGTCAGCTATTTTTATCTGTGTTTGTATCTCTGGTGTTCCAAAGCAGGATGCGTTTATTTAAAAATAAGGATTTTCACTAAACACACACCCCAAATAAAGCAACCTCCTAGAGACTGCTTTGAATCTAGACTAATATTAAAGCCACCCTAAGCACAAGCTGGGCTGGGATTTATCTCAGTTGGTAAAGCACTGCTCTGCAGTCTCTGAGGTCCTGAGTTCGATTCCCAGCACCACAAAAATGGGAGAAGGATGTGGCAATCCACTCTCAAGGCAATCCCGAAACAATCAGCCACTGAAAACCCTATGAGGGTTGCTATGAGTCGGACGCAACTTGACGACACCTAACAACAACAACAAGCAAAAACTGTATACAGGGCTTTTAGCTATCCTTTGAAACCAACCAAGGAGCCCCTTCTAAGGTACTGTGTGCACGTGACCACATGCATGGACCCCTGTATATGGCTCACAGCTCCCCCAAGAGCCTACCCCTCCCACCTCACCTCCACTCATCTCAAGCGACAAGCTGAGTGGCCAAGTCTGCTGCTCGGCACACGGGAATCTGGCAACACCCACCAGATCCTCCAGGGCTCCCCGCCTGCCCTGGCCCTGCGCTGTGTCCAGAAGCCTGGACTTCCCTTTGGGTAGGGAGCAGCCCTAGGTGCAAGGGGCTGGGGATGAAGCTCAGTGGCACAGGGCTTGCCCAGTACACACAAGGCCCTGGGTTCCATCTCTAGTGCCGCAAAAGACAGCCAGCCAAGGGAGAGTGCCAGTTTGACTCCAGGTAACAGCACCAAGTCCTAGTGTCCACAAATGCAATGCAGATGTAGGAATTCAGCGCAGGCGAACTCAAGGATCCAGGAGCAGAGGCGCAGACCGTGAAGCCCCTAAGCCACAACCCTGCAAGGTACCACCATGGGAAAGGGGACCACCGGACCCCCGAGAGTCAGTCAGACCCCCTGGCCCTATTGGCACAGGCCCACTTCCACAGAGGTGGGAGAAGGTGGGATGGCCACAGCCCGCCCTCTCGGCCCCCGGAGAGGGAAGCGGCTCCCGTGTGGTCACAAAGATCTCATTGTTCTGCCCGCGGAGAGGAAACTGGAGAACTGAGCTCGGAACGCACTCTGGAGCTGGCAGAGAGGAACATCTGGGGAAGGAAGCACATTTCAGAAACAAACATACCTTTGTACCAGCTCTTATTTTCTCTAAGTGCTGAAAAAATAATAACGGTAAAGACTTGCCAAATTTATCATCACTCTCCAGAATCTGTTTGTTGAGCAGAAGTTGGAGGCTCTGCTTTCAAATGATCCACTGTTCCTGGAAAATAGCGGCAATGTAGGTGCTGGGGCCTAGGGGCCGCTGCCCGGAACCCCGCGGAAGGCGCCACCTCAGGCGCAGAGGACACCTCTGTTCTGTGCAGAGCCCACACTGGACAGACGAAGGCAGCCAGGAAAAATTGCAGCCCACCCTTCGGGACAGCGTGGTCTGTGTCTAACCCCCACCCCGGGGTTGCAGCAGAAGCTTCTCGGGGCGCTCATGTTCCTGGAGGACCAGTTCGTCCTAAGTCTTTACGCAGTGTGGGAGCTGCCCATGAAGGTCAGCGCTGAGGGTCCGCTCTGATCATCTCGGAGCCCCGCCCTGGGGAGCAGGTCAGGAGGGTCAGGAGGATGCAGAGAAGCCCAGGCTTCGGGCTCCCCACCCCACGTGAGCGCCTCGGACAGCACTAGTCCGGGGTCCTGGGAGCGCCAGGATGCGCAAACAAGAGCATAAAGACTACACGGAATCCCCGCGGAAGGGACCCAGGGGGAGCCCCGCCTCTCTCGTGCAGCACCTGGTTTGGCTTCACGGCCGGCGCACCTCCCACCTGCCCATTTGCCTGTCCACGCGTGTGACCTGCGTCTCCAACCTGACACCACTCGGTGCTCACAGGAGGTGAGGCGGCTGTCACCCGTGTTACAGACAGGAGGCTGAGGCCCTGGGGGCCGAGTAACCTTGCAAAGTCACATTCGGATGATTGGCACTGAGGGGCCTCCCGTGTCCAGGGCCTTTCCCTTAAAGCTGATCCATTTTGCCCAATGGGGCAGCTGAAGGACACCCAGATCTCACCGCTGAACTGTCAGGTATGGGAGCAGCACACACACAGTAGGGCAGATCCACCTGAAGAGGAGGCCTTCACCTTCTGGCCAGGCTAGGGGTCAGCAGATAAGTCCATTTGCCACCCACGGTGGGGGCTCCCACTCCAGGCCCACCCGCCACGGAGGGTAGGGATGGCCAGCAGAGCACAGCCAGCCAGGGAAGGTAGGAGACCCAGGGGTGCGGGCCAGGGCTCCAGGTGGCCCCGCGACCCCTGCATGGCACTCGTCCCTCCCATCTGCAGGAGAAGGGCCAAGGATACAGCAAGCAGCGAAGCCATATGGCAACCCTGGGGCGAGACCCCCCCACCCCCAAGACCTCCCTCGTGGCAACCATACGGCCTTCGTGGGTGACGCACAGAGCTGCATGTCTCCCATGTGGCTGGGCCTGTCACTCCTGCAGTATCTCAAACAGAAAGTGCAGGAATAGGGGCACCCAGCAAACCTGTGTTCCTGTTCCGAGCCTCAAGCAGACCAGACACGAGGCTGGCCTCCCCGCCTCTGGGACCCGTGTCCAGGTCACAGCAGCAGCAGACTAAGCAGCAGGCAGCAGAGGCTGTGCTGCAGGAATGGAGGGGGCTCTGCTTTCCCAAGGGGGACCCACAGGTCCAGAGGAAGCGAGGGTCTAGGCGGCCCAGGATCCGGGGACAGGAGGGGAGCGTTCACAGCCCCCAACTCCGGCGTGATCGCCGCTCATCCTCACCAAGGACCAGGGCACGCTGTCCCTTTGGGTGTGACCCAGCCTGGGCTGGCTGTGGGGCAGAGGCCCCCATCTGTGCCTCCTCCGCTTCTGGAGTCCCAGCTCCATGCTGGGGACCTGACGGTGGGTCAGCACGCACGTGCCAGGGACTCACATCAGCTCAAGCTCCCGGAAGCGAGGAAAGGCCAGAGCCCACCGAGGCCAAAGCGGAAGCTGGCCGGTCCCCCCTGGACTGGAACTCCCCAGGGCCAGGAGCCGAGGGCTGAGGCAGGGTCTGTCTGCTCTCATGCTCCCTGCAGGCCACAGAGAGCCACAGTGGGCTGCGGAACGGTGTGGTGAGCGCCACCCCCCACTGCAGAGCCTCAGTGGGGCGCGCGGGCTGGGGGACAGCAGTTCTGCCTCATCACAGCACCTGCCGGGCGTGAGGCCTGGGCAGCAGTCCCAAGGCCAGGCACGGACTGTCTGCGTCCCAGACAGAGGGAAGCAGACAGAGCAGGGTCCTTGGCCTGAGAGCAAAGACCCTGGGGCGATTACTGGGTGGGCCGGCCAAGGATGCCAGGAAACCAGAAAGGGATATAGCGGGGTAGGCCCACCAGCAAGGAAGCCGGTCAGCCCCACGCGGCGCCCTGCCTCGGAACTCCACGCGCTACTTCCATGTAGTTCTTTGGCAGCCATCACAGGAGAGGCCACGGAAAAGAAGAGCACAGGGTGTCTGCGACAGCTCCCTCTGAGATAGGGGCAGCATGGGGCAGCATCGCCCACAAAACAGGGCCAGCTCCAAACACACCCCGGGGGAAGCCGAGGCCCCAGCAGCCACCACCCTCTGATTCCTGCCCCGGCTCCCCAGGACACCTGAGCTCACCCCTGCCCGGGGCTCCACCGTGGCGCAGACCCAAATCAGCACCAGACATCCAGGGATTCCCATGACAGCAGTCTACCTTCTAACCAAACCGACAGGCTGAAGTTCCCCGAAGCAGGGCAGTTTCTGAGCTGGCGTGGTTTTGGCCAAATGACTTTCCAGCTCCACCTGGACCAGAGTCCAGGACTCCAAGGGCCTTGGCCCAGCCCAGAGTACTGATCGCGAGCAGAGTCATAACCCTGAGAGCTGCCAACCACGGGGCCAGGGGCTGAGCACTTTTCCACATCACCTCTGCATCCACCCAACGAGCTGTGGGAGCCCATGATGACTGTCCCTCTCCTCCAGGAAAGGAAACCGAGGCCCAGAGGGATGAGGACCATAGCACGCACAGGAACAGTGGGGGAGCCCCGTGTGCCCTGCCGGGCTCCAGGCTGGGAAGCCAGGCAGCCCCCAGAACTCCGCAGCTCACTGCTGCCCCCTCCCCTGTTCACAGCAAATGGGGGTGGAAGGCGGCACATTCTCATTCCAGGGGTGCTGAGCCAGTGGCTTCTGCGAGGTGGTCAGCCATGGGCCATGGCTGCAGGATGGACACACACAAGAAGCCACGAGATGCCACGGTGGGGTGGCCTTCTGGACATGTACTGGCCTTAAGTACCACGGCCTTATGTACCACGGCCAGGCACGGCCCACCTGACCTCATTGCCCCTACAAAACCCAAGGAGGGGCACTTCGACCGCACAGGTTCTCCTTGGCTGGAGGACCTCAGGGATGACAGAAGAACTGTGCTCCTAGCCAGGCCTCCCACCCCTCACTATGTCTGGCTCTGCAATACAAGCCAGGCAAGCGCAGAAACCCTGCGCTGTTCCCTATCCAAAGTACCACCCCTCGGCACCCCTGCCTCAGGGAGACCTGAAACCCCCACTGTGAGGAGATCAGATCACTGACTGGAGGCCTGGCAATCCCCGGTCAGGGGCTCCTTACAAGATCCCTCAGGCACTTAGAGGCCTTGCCAGGGGTGGGACGAAGGGGCGTGGTGGGGCCCCACCTCGGCCACAGCCTGTCCGAGCGGGATGGACACTGCGCAGCCTCAGTCAGTTCAGGAGCGGCTACGGGCAGGTCCACGTCTCCAGAGCAGGGTGGTCGGGCACAGGTTCCCTGCTCCCCCGGAGGACCTGAGGCTCTGCAGACCTCGGAGATGAACAGGACGCAGTGGTCGCCCAGAGTGCAGGGCAAGGCCGGCAGCAGGGCTGCCACGTCCCAGAGCTGATCCCACGTCACCCTCCAAATCAGCTATGCCCAGCCCAAGAGGCCACAAAGAGGGGCTTTCAACCCCGTGAAGAGCCACGAGGAATCGGCCCATGAGGTGTGACAGGGGCCTAGGAGCTCCTGCACCCCCACAGGACCAGCTCTCCTGGGCCACCAGTCCCACCTAGGACCCAGTGATTCATGTCACTGAGTAAGGGCAGCCTGCCGGAGAGAGACAATTTTTCAGAAGTTAAAAGCAACAGCTGCCCTTGGCTCTGCTCTCCTTTTGGGCAAGCCCTCCACTCACTCCCCAAATGTCCCACGCTCAAGTGTGTCCCAGCGGGAGGTGGGGGGTGGCTGAAAATACCTCAATCCTCGGCCATCTGTCACACCAGCTCTACTCCACACACTCGGCGGGACAAAGGCTGGGTGGTCCTGGGGCCATGGCGGTCAGAGACCACCCCAGGCAGCCGACGGGGCCACATGATCCAGCCTCCCCCATGGCCACAGCTCTCATAGCCCAGCCCAGCAGGTCCTGGACCCCTTCACAAAGTGACACGCTGTTCACAGACCATCCCCAGAGGCAACTGTCCGCCATTTCAGGTCCGACCGGGCGGTCACCTGTCCACAGGGAGAGGCAACACTGCACACAAGGGTCCCCTGCCCAGGGGCTGCTCCAAGGCAGGACTAGAGACGCAACAGCTCGCCTCAGGAGGTAGACACAGGCGGCACCACCACAAACAGTGCAAATGCCACCACAGTGCCCCACCAGGCTGGTCAGCAGCCTACTGGTTCTGCATCCTCAGAGCCGCAGCCCAAACGACAAGGTAAGACCAGAGGAAACGCACCGGCTCCCGAGAACACAACCTCAAAGGGGCAACACTCTTCACGCTGACACTCCTGCACTACAAGCATCACTCATGCTGGGCATGCTGGGCAGGTGCACGCCTGCCATTGCATCTCTGGGAAGGCAGAGGCAGGAGGGTCGTGAGTTCAAGTCCAACCTGGGCTATGCAGCAAGACCCTGTCTTACATAAATAAATTGTTGTTGTTGTTGTCAGGTGCCATCAAGTTGAGGCCGACTCATAGTGACACTTATAGAGTTTTCAATGGCTGATTGTTTTTGGGATTGCCTCGGGAGTGGGTTGCCACATCCTTCTCCCGTTTTTGTGGAGCTAGGAATCAAACTCGGGACCTCAGAGACTGCAGAGAGGCACTCTACCAACTGAGCCAAATCCCAGCCCACATAAATAAATAAGTAAGCAAATAAATAGAAATAAAGAGGCGGATTTTTTTAAATTCACTCAGCCCCCTACTCTGTAGTTTTAACTCAAAATCAATATTTTTCAGCATAAAATTCATAGTTCCACTATTTCACCTTTTCATGATTAAAAAGTTCACATAAATTCTTTTGAAAGTGATAGAAGTGCCACAGGAAGGACACAGGTGCCAAGCTCCCCACGACAATGCAGAGGTTGGGCCACGCCAGGCCGACCTGTATCGCGTGGACCTGTGACTTCATGGTCAAGTCCATCTGGGGCACACTAGGTTCCTCACGGTAAACCAGCTGTGGGTGTGGCAGGTCCCGCTGAGTCCACATCTTCCAAAATACAGGCTCAGACTGTGGGGTCATCATCCCCACACGTGGCCCCCAAAGCCTCCGTCATGTGGCGGGACAGGTGTCCTACAATCTGGAAGATACCCAGGGCCTTCTCTCCCAGGTGAGTGCACCACAGACAGTTCTGGACTGAGGACATGAGTCTGGCTGGAGAGGGCCACACACCAGCACAGGACAGAGAGGGCCTGCCTGGGCAGGAAGTTCCCATTTTAGATGAGGGAGAATGGGCACAGTTGGCTAAAGGGGGAGCGTGATGAAAATTAGTTTTAGAAAAATTATTCCGCCAGAGCACAAGATAAATGAAGACGGAGAAGGTTCTAGAAAGTATGGGGACCAACAAAGCACTGAAGTCATCCACTCGGAGTCTCATCTTTCACCGCATGAGCACTCTGGGACATAGGGGTGAAGCCTCAAGGGCCCAGGGGTCACAGGGGAGACAGGGAACCAAGTGCACTCTGGGGTTCCAGCTTGAGACAGGGGGACCCTGAGGAGCACAGCCACATCCTGACTCTCCCGGCTGGGAAAGTCGGGGAAACGGCCCTCGCCCACAGACACGAGCTGGAAAACACGTCTTGCTTTAAAACCACCTGGCCCCAGGGAGCACATGAAGTTCCAGCTCCCGTCACAGAGACCGCCTGCCCCTCCCAGGGTGGAGCCTAGGTGGCAGCTGCCTCAGAGTGGACGAAAAGAGCAGGGTACCCAGGCAGACAAGTTCTGGCCGGGCCCCGAGCTCATGCAGCTATTAATGCCCATTGAGCAATTTCCTGAGAGCTCCGCTGGGCGAGTACCGCCTCCCCCTTCAAGGCTAATAGAAGGGTGCAGCCCAGGAAGAAATTAACTGTGCTCACATTTTATTCTGGAATAAAGCTGGGGAGGGGAGCAATCATTTACTCAGTAATTATATCTGCCTTCGGGCTGACACTGGAGTTAGTTTGCACTGGAGCTCGTGTTCCGCGACGATGCTGGCGTGAGCATGGTGGCAAAGGCATCTCAGGCTGCTCGGCACGATCGGCACCTCAAAAGCACTCCAGTGTCCAACGAAGACCACAGATGGCAAGAGCCGTTCCATCCCAGGTGGCAGATGAATTGACTTCTACAGCCAGGGACCAGATAGCTCATGGGAGATCACTCTAGCCCTCTGACACCTGCTAGATGCCACCAGTTACCATCCTGGGACCAAGAGATCAAAGGACAGAGGCTGACAGGCTGGCTCTGAAGTTTATCACAAAAGAGTAATGTGCAAGAACAGTCAACACAGCTTTTGAAAGGAACAATGAGGAAATGTGCATGAAGGGTGTTGGGACAACTCCCCATCCACTGGTCAGATCCCTACCTCATACCGTATACTTTAAAAAGACAGGTAGAAGAACAACTGAATTTACAACACAAATAGTAACAATCCTAGAAGAAAATAAGGAAGAATTTGTTTGTAATCTAGGGCGTAGAGTAATAAGACATACAACCCAGTAGCCATAAGGGAAACAACTGAGAGTGTTTGTTTGTTTGTTTGTTTTGCAGTACTGGGGAATTGAACCCAAGGCCTCATGTATGCTTTTACAAGCACCCTATAACTAAGCTTCACCCCAGCCCCTTTTTGTATCTTTTATTTTGAGACAGTCTCACTAAATTATCCAGGCTGCCTCTGGCCTCGAATTTGTGATCCTCCTGCCTCCACCTCCCAAGTGGCTGGAACTACAGACACCAGCCCAGCTCAACTGAGAGATTTGATTATGTGAATGAAGATTCAAAAGGAAAGACAGATGGAAAAGACAGGCTACAGATGATGGATAGGGAGTGATATGATTTACATAAAACACATGAGTACGTGCTTTAAAAACATAACATGTTAAGATATGTGTTAAATGTCCGCTCATCTCCAAGGGGAGAAATGACATAGGCAACAAAGACATTCATATTAAGTTGAGGATGGTGGGACACACCTGGAATCCCAGCATTCTGCAGAGGTGGAGGCCAGAAGATTGGGAGTCCCAGGCTAACCCGGGCTACATAGTCAGACTTTGTGTCAAAAAGAGAAGGAGGAGGAGGAAGAGGAGGGGAAGGGGGAGGGGAGGGGAGGGGAAAGAAGAAGAGAAGGAGGAGGAGGAGGAAGAGGAGTAAGA
>VMDO01014987.1:0-52656 GCA_007922755.1 Pedetes capensis | reverse complement strand
TTATTCTCAACAAGGAACTATCAGTTTTCCCTAAGATGGCAACTTCTACTTGGGAGAAATTCACCATACCAGTTTTGCCTGGAACGTGTACCTGTAAACATTTGCTTTCTCTGTCTTCTCACATTTCTTTTTGCCATAACTGTTTTGAGAAGGCTTTCCTAAAATGTTATGGTTCAAAGTCACACATCTCATCTACTTCACTTATTTTTTTCCTTTTTAAAAAAAGTAGCCCTATTAAGGTTTACATGACGTACAGTGTTGGGGTTTACTTGACGTACAGTAAGCTGTGCATACTTAATGTGTGTGATTTGGTGATTTGACATACACAGACATCCATAAAAGCATCACCATAATGAAGCTACTTAACACATTCATCACCCCAAAAGCTTTATTTTTCCTGTTATAATCTTACCCTCTTGCTTCACTCCATATCCTTTCTCCCCTGCAAAGCACTGATTTGTTGTCATATGGATTACTCTGAATTTTTTTAGAGACTTTAAAAATCCAATCACATGGTAGGTATTCTTTTTTGCCTAGTGTCTTTATTCATAATTATTTTGAGATGAATTCATGTTGTTGCATTTACCAATAGTTAGGTCATTTTTATTGCTAATACTCTCTCATTGTATGGATGTACCACAGATTGTTTATGCATTCATCTATACATAAATATGCAAGTTGTTTTTTCTATTTTTAACGTTACAAAGTTGCTATAAACTTGCTTATACAAGTCTTGTTTAGACATATGCTTTCTTTATGTTTGCAAACATACACAGGAATAGAATAGTTAGATGGAAAGTAAGGGTATATTGAACCTTATAAAACACTGCCAAACTGTGTGCCAAAGTTTTTGTGACCATTTCACTTTTCCAACAGCAGTCACTGAGAGTTCTAGTTCCTCCATTTTTTTGCCAGTAATTGGTAGGAGGAGTGTTTTTAATGTTAGCAATTCTGATAGATGTATGACTTATCTCATTGAATAATGATGATAATCATTTTATATGTATTTACATAGATGGCTTCCTTAATATCCATATATCTTCTTTGAGAAGGTGTCTTTTAAATTATTTTACCAAAATTTATTGGATTTTTTGTCATTATTGACTTTTGAGAATTCTTTAAACATTCTGAATACAATTTAGCAATTTTCTATGTACTTTTTTATGCTGTACCTAAAGTATTCTTTCACTATGCCAAAGTTACAGTGCTTTTCTCTTATATATTTTTATAGTTTTAGGGTTTTTACCTAGGCTTATAACTTTTAGTTAATTTTTCTATGTAGTAGATGAAATGACTTTTTTGCATATAGATGTCTATTTCCCCAGTATTATTATTTGTGGAAAAGAATATCTTTTCTCCATTGATACTTTTCTGTGGGACTGGGGAGCTGAACCCAGGGCCTCACATATATTTTGCAGATGCTCTACCATTGAGCTGCACTCCCAGCACTTTTTTAATTTTTGATCTTGAGAGAGGGCCTCACTGAGATATATAGGCTGCCTCTGGTCTCAGACCTGTGATCCTCCTGCCACTGCCTCCTGAGTTTCTGGGATTTTAGGCAAGCACCACTGCACCCAGCTTAAGACACCTTTTAAAATTGATTTAGTTGATCACACTATTAGTCTCTTGAAGACTATTAATTCACATGTGTTGCTTGCTAGTTTTGGTCAGGTCTGGTTGGAGAATAAGTAAGGTACTGGTTATTCTATCTGAGCTGGAAGTAGAAGTCAGAACCTAGTTTTCAAATCTGTTTTCCCACTTTAAATTGACTTGATGCACTTAGTCATTATTATTTCCATGTTACAAATCTACAAACTGAAGTCTGGGAGGTTAAGCAATTTTCCAAATTCACAGAATTGCTATTGATTAAATTAGAAAAAAATCTTGCTAACATTGTGGAATAATACCACAATTTCATAGCAGATGATAAATAAGAGGTTTAAATCCACTTATGATTATTTATTAAGTTTATTGCCATGACAACTGCCTTTCTTTAGTGCAGTCAATATCCATCAATGCTTTCCCTCGAAAATACATTGTATTTGTTTCCTTCCCAACACACTCTGCAATGTTTTATCAGCCTCGTCAGTGGGCTCATTTGCACCACTAGCATCAAGCTATTCCTGATTGCACTTCTCAGCAACTTTTGAGCTTCATTTGCCAGATACAAAATTATTGTTCTCAGAAAGTGACAAGTGACTGCAACATTTCATGAACAGTAAAGTTTACTCAGTAAAAATAAAGTAGGCCTTAGAGACAAAGGATTTGCACAAATCATAAATAAATATAATTTCAGGTATTCTGTGTTTCTTCTAGTCAGAATAAGTGAATTAACGCTAAGGAAACAAAAAACTTCAATTAATGAAACAAGCCATTAGAAAAATAGAAATGTTCCCATTGTTTGGCATATAAAGGAGTGAATCTATTATTTTTGAATGCAGCTACATTAACTAAAACATAATTTTTTCATAGTCAGAGGTTCTCTAAAGCTATACTTTTGTTTATAAAAAATAAGGCAACTATGGAATGGTATCTTTTAATCTTTGAAATCCTCCCAGTTGCTGCCTATGGCACAAAAGAATAGCTAGAGGCTTATTTCAGGAGGTGATTTGCGTGCGTGGGATTTCACTGGCATTTCAGAACCAAGAACAACACTCTGAGCTGAATCCCAAGACATCTCAGTAACACACTGAAGTCTCATCCTATGTAGTTTTTGTGAATTAGGGAATACAGAAGTAGAAACGCAGAATCTCAGAGTTGAAAGTAAAGGTGTTGGTCTTAGTAGAAAACTCATCCATTTATCTCTCACTCTCTCTTCACAGACTAAGTTTTAAAGAGTTTCCTCCGATTCTCGCCTCTTCACCCCTCCTGGCAGCTCACAGTATCACTCCTTGCTCACTGCATCCTAACTCTCCCAATGAGATCATCAGCGCTTTCCTTGTCACTAAAGAAATGGATATATTTTAGTCACCCTCCAACTTCACCTGTGGAAAGAGTGTTCCCCTCCGTCCCATTCTACTCAGAACTCTGTTCCTTAGTTTCCATGGCCCACATCGCATGAGATTTCCTTTCCTATTTTTTCCCACTTGCCACTCCATCAGATTCCTTTTAGATTCCTCTCCCTCTAACCTCAAACCCTAAATGCTATTGAGGGTCAGTCCTGGGCTCCATGCTTTCCTCACACATGGCACTCCCACATCTCCAGCTTATGTGCCACCCTTACAGGTGGCTCACACTCCCCTGTCTGAACTGTGGGCTCCTTAACCTGTGCTCACCAGAGTATCTCCAGAGTTATCACAGTTGATAATCAGTAAAGTTTTCAGATGTATTGAATAATTAATTGTAAACCAGGAGACTTGTGTCCCAAATCTAGCTCTATCTTTATTAAGTGTCATGACTTTGAGCCTAAAGGATTGCTGCTTGGATCCCAGCAATATCTGACCTTGTTATTAAGGTATGTTAATACACCGTACAAATCCAACCCACTGGAATGACCCAATCCAGTTGTTGGTGAGCTTGCAGCCATAGCCCTGTGGCATCCGATCCCAACAGATCCCGGAAGCTAAGCAGGGTCAGGCCTGGTTAGTACCTGGATGGGAGACCGCCTGGGAACACCAGAAGCTGTAGGCTTGGGAGAAGGACCTGGCAACTCCCTCCCAAAAATCAATCTGCCATTGAAAACCCTATGAACAGCAGAGAAGCACTGACAATAGTGTTTCCCCTGTTGTACAGAGGGTCACTATGAGTCGGATACCGACTCGACGGCACCTAACAACAACAACAATAGTTGTTGGTGAATCCTTCAAATATACTTTCACTCTCAAGAAGCTTGGGTAGAGGTTATTGGTAGCACCTTAATATTTTATCTAATGCTCAAATATCCTTGATCAGTATCATGAAAATTTCCCAAGGTACATTTTCCCATAACTGAGCTTTATAACTACTTTTGATAGGGGCAGATTTCTTGCATCTTTCCAAGGATCCAAAGAATATAGAAAGTGCACAGTTCCTTTTCTTTGGGGTAGAGGATGTGCTCAGAGTTTGCTGTAGCTACACTGTGGCTTGGAAAACATAAAGGAAATGCTTTAATGTAGGAAAACTGTCAGCAAAGAGTTGACACCTAAGAATGAGAGAGAAAGTAATGTATCCATGTTTAGTATCTTCTCAAAGTTCAAGACTTCACGGGCAACTCTACTGCCTTCTTGCACTGAATATATTGCCTTTATAGTTCTTGCTTGTTGAACAAGTTGGCATATATTTTCTTATTTTATAATTGAGTTACTAAGAATTATATAACACCCCAGTGTATACTCCATTGTCCTATCAGATTTTATTTATAAAACATATAGCCAAAAGTAAAATTATTAAAAATTGTCATGACAGTAATTACAGATCATTAAATCCAAAGAGTTAGGACCTCTTTCTTAGTGTGGGACCCTGTGCAATTGCACTTACCCAGCAAGCTATCCCTGCCCTGGGCTCACAGGTGTTAAGGAAACTGGGACAAAGTTAGAGGTTCCTGGACCACCCTAAATCCTTACATGCTGCATTCCCTTTAAGATCAGCATACAGTAGTCCTAAATAAATATGGTATTATGTTAAATTTGAGAGATTGAAAATAAAGCAGAAAGATAAGATCTATATTTTTAAAATCTCAGTATTAACTGAAGCCAAAGTTTCCTTGGAAACTCAAAAGGAAATGTTAGGCAGTTAGCTAGTCAGACCATGAGGGAGAGAGGAGGGGGTTAAAAATGGTCCCCACTTTCAACCATTACATGGCACTGGACTCCCCAAGGCATCATGTGGAAAATAACTCCCAGGACATGCAAGGACATTTATAGATTCCATATTCTAATTGAGAGTAATGACTGCCCAAGTCCTCAGGTTATAAACAAAGGCTGACCATTCCAACATATTTGCATATGGGCCCATTATTTTGACATATACCTAACAAGCCCATTAAGTCATTTGACAAAGCAAAGAGTCTAGGCTCCATATGCTCTAAATCACAAAAGATTACTAAACAACAGGAGGTTTGCCTTAGGCCTTTCTGGAAAGGGTGGAACTTGAGTCTGGCACCCAGGACTCACATCACACTTGGCAGGCTATTGCTCTACTCTGGTTCCAACAAAACTAGAGGGAAGACAGAGATCACTGTGCCCCCATTCCTTTTCTCAGTGCAGTTGCCTTATCTGTCTATCCAAGGCATTCTCCTTTTAATAAAAGCTTACATCACTTGTTTTCTGCTCTCTCTCTCTTTTCGTTTGCCTAGAGAACAGCCTAATCTTAGGTCATTTCACCCAAAGAACTGAGGTTTCCCCAAGTTTTCTGCAGGTTTATCCAAGCTTCTCCAGTTGCCTCAGTTTTCTCTAGTAATTATTTCTTTAGAGCATATGATTGCTTCCACAATAAACCCTGTCTATATTCTGCACTTTGGGAGAAGGACCCAGCAACCCACTCCCCAAAATCAATCCACCATTGAAAACCCTATGAATAGCAGAGAAGCACTGACAACAGTGTTTCGCCTGTTGTACGTAGGGTCGTTATGAGTCGGACAGTTACTGGACAGCACATAACAATAATAACAACATTCTGCCTACAGCTGTACCATTGAGGTGTCCCATCCTGTCAGATCTTGGAAACTAAGCAGGGTTGGGTCTGGTTAGTACTTTGTTGAGAGACCACCCTGGAACACCAGGTACTGTAGATTTGGAAGAAGGATCTAGCAACCCACTCCTAAAATCAATCAGCCATTGAAAACCCAATGAACAGCAGAGAAGCACTAACAATAATGTTTTCCCTGTTGTATATAGGGTCACTATGAGTTTGACACCAACTAACAGCACCTAACAACAACAACATATTCTGCACTATATTATCTGGGCCTTCTCTGAATTCTTTCAGTGAACACAAGGATTGAGATATTGCTGCTAGCTTCCTAGTAATACTAGTTCCCGGGCCCATCCCTTGGTAGCAGAAAGGTTTTAAGTACTTCTTTCACATTAACAAAAATAAGATGAAGTTTCAGACATGCAGGTTTAACACTAAATTTAACCCATTAAACAATAGTAGAATAGACTCTATGAGTACCTTCCTCACCCTCAATCTCCTCTTTCTCTTTGGCTCCCCCAGCAGGGGGCGCCATCTTTGTAGAGGGACAACAGTTGCACAACTGGGATGGGCAATGTTCTCCATTATTTTAGAGATGGCAGCAAAACAAAGAAAACTAAACACAAAAGCCTCAAACAACACACATTCTTATTGATGTCACACATTCCCAGACCCTAGGACAATGTCTGACTGTTTCGCTGTGATCATTCATTTTACCACTTCCTGGAGTCATTATGAGTGGAACAGCAGCCCTGGAAGGCTGACTCCACAGAAATGACTGGAAGGAACCTCTCTGGGTCAACAGCTTAGTCTCATACCAGAAAGGCCGGAGTGTCAACTTGTGCTCACAGATTTATAGGACTTTGTGGGGAGAAGAGATCTTATTCAGAAACTACAGTTTACACAGTTCTCAGAGGATGAGGCTTCACTTTGTGGAAGAGTTACCAGTTATATTCCTGAAAACTCAAGGATGGTTTAGTTTTTATAAGCTGAATTCCATGTTTAAGAGTTTGAGAAAGGCCCGAGGTAAAGCCGCTGGAAGTTGTGACTTCCCCCTAATTGGGAGTAGCCACTGCTCTCAGAAAGGACTTGAGTAACTAGCATAACTTCAGATTTTCAGATGGAATGGGAGATGCCTATCAATTTCCTAATAGCAACTCTGCTCTTTCTTATGTCTGTGTGGGTTTTTTTTTTTTTTTCATTTTAAATGTTGAGCATTCATTTTGTTTTGTGGTCAGTATATTTCTTTACTGAACTACAGACTTTTAGGTGGGCATTTCTACTAATACTACACAAAGTACTGGATGTGGCAAATGTTCTATTCTAAATACGTCCACAGAAAATAGATGGATGAATAAATCCAATTACCACAAGATATATCACACACTGAAAGCCAAATAAAAACAATCATGTGTTCAGAAAGGCTCTTGCTCACTGTGTGCAGAAAAGGAAACATATCAGCGATCTAGTGCAAATTTACAAACTACATAAGCAAGGTGGGTCCTGAAATTCATTTTCTTATCAGTTTGAGTTAGACTTAAATTATTTCTTATTGAATTTATTAGTTTCTTATGACTACTATAACAATGTACCACAGACTCTACAACTTAAACAACAGAAATTACTTTTATTACAGTTCTGGAAGTTAGAAGTCCAAGATGAATGTGCCAGCAGGGTTGATTTCTTCAGAGGTTTCACTGTTTGACTTGTACATGGCTTCTCCTTTTCTCTTCATATGGTCTTCCTTTTGTAACTTGAGCACCCAAATTTCCTCTTTTTTTTTTTTTTTTTTTTGCAGGACTGGGGGTTGAACCCAGGGCCTTGCACTCGCATGCTTTGCAAGTGCTGTACCACTGAGCTGCACCCCCAACCCCTTCCTTTTACTTTTTGAGACAGGGTCTCGCTAAATTATGCAGACTGCCTCTAGTCTCGAACTTGAGATCCTCCTGCCTCTGCCTCCTGAGCCGCTGGGATTACAGGCTTGTACCACTGCACCTGGCCAAATTTCCTCTTCTTAAAATCACCAATTATACTGGATTAAGAACTTTCCTGACGACTGCATTTTAACTTAATTATTTCCTTAAATACCCTATTGCAATGTACAGTCACATGCTGAGGTGCTTGGAATTAGGATTTCAGAATATGAATTAAGACTGACCAACTCAGCCCACAGCATGAACTAATACTAGACAGTAGAAAAACAAACATGTTTTAGGAAAATGGTCTGTTCTGATTTCTTGTTCATATATCTAAAACTCAAATATGGAGCAAGTTTCAAAACAGAGAAGAAATTTTATTTCTTTTCCATAATTGTAACTTCAGAACATTGTTGCCATGCAGATAGGATTCTACTAAAATTAGTTTTGTTTTCTGCAGGTCACTTTGAGGTAAATGAAGGACTTATTTTAAAAATATCAAGTGACCTTAACAACAGGAGTTTCTGTATTCAATTCACACAAAATGAATTTTCCTAGGTCCTTGCTTTGAAGAAATGTTCTGAAGATATGAAAGCTCCCATTAGTCAGTATAGGCAGAGCAAAGCTAAAAATACTGCCTTTTTCCAAAAACTAATATATGAGCTGGTATATTCTCTGTCCTAAATATATAATAAATCCCACTGATGCTGCTCATAGAAGTTTAAGTAGTTGGCATTGGGATTGGTTGCAGATAAGCCCATTGTAATGCCCTCCCCTTGTGCCTGGTTTACATCAGCAGATGCAAAAGAGAAGCTTAGAGACTTACATGGTTACTGAGCTGGCTGTATTGAAGCTGCCGCTGCTTCTTGGACTGATTGTGAGCCTTTCTGCCTCCCTATACTGGAGAAAATCTCCATTTTACAAGCTTTTATACTCAGAAATTCTCCTTTGCAGCATAAGTAACAGGAATATGCATTTGATGTCATTGATAATTAGTTAATTCTGCCTTCATTACTGCATTATAAGCCCCTGTACAACAGGGACCACATGTTTCATTTACCTTTGTGACTGATCAACTAGGCTTAGAGATGTGAAGACAAATTCTGGGAACAAACAGTGGCACCAGGGTTCTGAGTAGTTAATGCTCTTGCTAAGTGATAATAGTTTCAGATTCCAGCAAAAAGTTTCTTAATTAAGCCCTAGAGAGAGAAACTAAAACTGACATTCCTTTCTCACATAAGCTAAGCCAAACCTGGCCCAATGAATGTGTACTACAAAAATATTTATATTCATAATAATGCACAAATATACACATACAAATACAGGTAGATATAAAAATCCTGAACATGTCTTACATTTTCTTTTTTATATTTTTTCTCTCAGAATACAATATCCATCACTTAGGCTAAGAATCTATTTCCTTATTTCCTTATGTTGTTAGATGCCACCGAGTTGTGTCTAACTCACGGTGACCCTCATAGGGTTTTCAATGGCTAAATTTTTTTCTTTGTACTTAGTTTATTTCTTTTAGAAATATATTAGTAGTGGGAGAAGTGGGTCATATGGTAGTACTACTTCTAGTTTTTCAACGAACCTCAATAAAGTTTTCCATAGTGGTTATACTAATTTACATTCCCAAAACAATATAAGTGTTCTCCTTTCTTCATATCATCACCAGCATTGTTATTTTTGTCTTTTTTGATTATGTTATTTTTGCTGTGAGATGCTATCAAGAGTCAGGTATGACTCAGAACAACCCTTCATACAACAGAACAAAACACTCCCCAACACTGTGCCATTTCTGGCACTATGTCAATGCTTTTCTGCTATTCATAGGGTTTTCAATGACAATTGCTTCAGGTATGGATTGCCATGCCATTCTTCCATTTTTGTAGTGCTGGGTATCAAATCCAGAGCCTCAGAGAAGGCAGAGCAGCACTCTACTGAATGAGCTAAACTTCAGCCCCTTTCTGATTATAGTCATTCTGAATTGGGTGAGATGATAGCTCATTGTGATTTTGAAGTTCCCTGATAACTTCTTTTTCTAGTTCTAGGGGGTTGAATTCAGAGCCTCATGCATGCTAGGCAAATGCCCTAACACTGTGCTGCATTCCCAGCCCATTTGTTTCTTTTGTCTTTTGAGATAGCATCTCACTAAGTTTCATAGTCTACCTCTGTCCTTGAACTTGTGATCCTTCTTCAGCATCCTTAGAAGCTAGGATTACAGGTGTGAGCGAAGGTAACTTGCTCCTTGATAATTTATTGATGTTAAGTATTTTTTCATATATTTGTTCACCATTTGTTCTTCTTTTGAGAAATGTCTTCTCAAGTCATTTGCAATGGCTAGTTTTTTGTGGACTGGTTCAAGAATGGATTGCCACATTCTTCTCCCATATTTCCAGTGCCAGGGATCAAACCTGGGTCCTCAGAGCATATGGAGCAGCACTCTACCAACTGAGCTAAACTCCAGCCCATCCTTAAAATTAGGAGATACTAATAATCATGCTAACCTCATAGCAATGTGGAGGGTGTTAAATGTGGTTCTGCTCATAGACCAATCAGCAGGTGTCTGATGTACAATAAGCATGCACAGGGAAGCTCTTGCTATAAATAGTATTATTCCTCCTTTACCCATCTCACCAGCTTCCATTCATATCTCAAGACTGAGACCGGACACCTTCAAGAAGCTTTTCTGACTTGGCTTCTCCTATCTCACCCATTCTTACTCTCCCACTCTACCCCCATCATAACCCGTGATACTTTTAGTTATTACTTCATTACATAGTACCTGCCTCTGATTAAAAGACTCTGAACATCTTCAGAGAAGAGCTTTGCCTTATTCATCTCTGAATCTCAGTGCCACCATCTTGTCCACAGGTGGCTTTCAGTGCACATGAGCTATTCATGGCAAATGCCCGGCTTTAGCAGGAATGACTGCAGGTAGCCATAGGGAGTTTGCCAGAGCACTGGTGTTTTTGCCTGGATGGAGGTTGCACACTCAGCTGGATTTCAGAGCAGTAGCTGGAAGTTTCATTTTGGCAGCTGAGCACTGATCAACATGAGAACTCATAAAGCTGGCTCCCACTGCGGACTCAGAATCCAAATAACTGCACTGCAGCCAGGCTCCAAATTATACCAATAGCAACTGACTTTGATTTTAGCCCCTTCATATGGTTTCTCATTCATCCTTTATCAAGGAATCCTACATGGACAGAAAAGAGCCCAACTGCTCATTTGTTTGTAAACAGCAACAAAAGATCTTGTCACTGAAGTGCTGGCATTCACAGCCAATCAAGATGAATGTGAAAAACATCCATTTCCCTTTTCTTTATTCTGCCAATATTTCCACTTTTTCAAGAAAGATAAGCACAGAATTGGGGCTTAGTCTCTCATTGGTTTTGTCACATTAAAATTTCTAAAAAGATTACTAACTCAAGGGCTAAGAATTTTTATTCCACAGTAGGATAAATATGTTTGACAACAGTTAAGTCAATATTCCAAAACAGTTCATAGAGACAATTTTGGATGTTTCCAAAACATAGAAGTGATATGTCTTAGGAAAAAGATATGTCACTTGAAGTGCTGTAGAGTCCATGTCCAACTCATAGTGACCCAATGTACAACAGCCAAAACAGTATTGTCAGCACTTCTCTGCTATTCATAGTGTTTTCAATAGGCTAACTGCTTTTTGGGGAGTGGGCTGCCTGATCCCTCTCCCAAGCCTATAGCATCTAGTGTTCCCAGGTGGTCTCCCACACAACTGCTAACCAGGCCTGACCCTGCTTAGCTTCCGGGATCTGATGGGATAGGACATCACAGTGGTATGGCTGCAAGCAGATATGTCACTTACTCTGATATAATCATTCCACATATACAATGTAATATATATTATGTACATAATGTATTATATTTTACAGATGTATTACATTTTACCGACTAAATGACACCTAAAAACAACATTACATTGTCTACCTATTTTGAAATGCCACATTGTACTTCAAAAACACAAAATTACTCTGTCAAATTAAAATATATATATATAAATATATATATATATGACTTAAAAAAGGATATGCTACTTAATCTGGATGAAAGATTTATAGTTTTACAGTTTAGTTCCACTTATACAGAAACAGCATTACAGAAACCTGTTCTAGCAGAATTTTTCAGTCTACCATGGATCACTGGAAAAATGCTTTCTTTTTCCCTTCAGATAATTTCAGTGAACCTCTGTAATTACTTCAGATTATTTGACAAAAACCAATGCAACTCTTCATTAACATAACGTGATCAAAATTCAGAATGACTTTTTCCTGTCAATTTATAGGTGGCTCTCAAAGCCTAGCTTTTCCTCATTCTTTGCTTCCATTTGTTTCTTTAAATCATGTCCAGAATGATTCAGTTCCACTCTGCTTCATTCCAGGGACATGGTTTATGTATAGGACTTAACTCAAGCAAAACACTTCAGTTTCCTTTAACTTTCTATACAGGGAGAATAGAACTACTGTTTATGCAAAATGGTTTAACAATTACTAGGATTTTTTGATGATTCTCTACTCTAAAAGCAAAACTATACTTAGCTGGAAATTTCACATTGATTTCCTTTTTTATTCTTACAAAGACAAATTAAATGGCTTGTTACATTTGAGATCTAATATACTGATGGTTCATCCTAGAAAAAGGAAATGCTATTGTAGAGGTTTCTCAATAAGCTTTCATTACTTTATAGTTTAATTTTATGTGTATGTTGGATCTTATATCTTCTTTTATGATAATTTACTATATTATAGTACATTACACTTAATAGAAGTGATTTTGAAAAAATCATGGATATGAGTATTTAAGGTAAAAATAAATTGAACTCCATTTAAATTCAAGTCTTAATTATCAGGATAGGTAAAAAAAAACCTAGGCACACACAAAAACTCATATATCCCATGCAAAAATCCCAGATTTTTACTTAACTAGGTTCAGAAAATATTAGCTATTTCTGATACATAGTTTTTACCACCATCATATATATTATACACACTATTAACATTTTATGGTCATTCTCTCTTTCTCATGCCCAACCCCACTCATTCCTTATTCATTTCCTTGACCTTGAACTGTTTGACTCTATTTCAATTTTATATACAAATATCATTTAAAAACTATATTGTTTTTATAAGCTATCATTCTTATCTCAAAATCAGCTCATCTACACTTTATGATTGTGGGACTAGAATTCTGAAAATTATGTTCCTCATTTTTTTGAGATGGCTTTCTGTTAAATTCCACCAATCTGGGGTCCTAGATTAAAACTGCAAGGTGAAAGAGGGAGGAAAAGGTTTGTGCCTTTCTGTTTGTCTGCTCTTCTGCCAGCATCCCTCCAGCCTCACTAGAAAAATGGCTTTGACCAAGCAGTAGCAGTTAGTCCCAATCTCTAGTAATTTGGTTCCTCCAAGATTCAACACTATTTTGTTCCTTCGAAGGTACTATCTCTTACTGAGAGATGACTCAGCCCTAGAGGTCTGGACTCAAATTCTCTGATGCCCAGACTCTGCTTTCCTGAGCTACTGATCATAACCAAAATGGTGGCTCCTCTCCAGGGTTTGGATCTTATCCCAGCAATGCTCCTTCCATAAACTCCTGTGCTACTAGCTATGGTTTCACAACATGCACTGCTTAGAGGGAAGCTTTCTCCTTTAGAGCAAAATTTCTAAATTCCTCTAAAACTCTAACTCCCTTCTTTTGGGCCACAAGCCTTCATGGTACAACTCTGTTGCACCTCAGTGCTCTACTTTAATCTTTCAATTCTAGCACCCATATACCCAATTTAATATACTAAGTTATTTCTCTTACCATATTTACTGTGATTTCTCTGTTCCTATTCAGATTCTAAATCTGATACTACATTGGTACCAAACATAGTGCAAGGCAATCCAACCTCAAAAGTGAGATTAACGGATTGGTCCAGTTATATCCTTGGCCTTAAACAATGTACTGAGTTTTTTGCCAATGTGAAATGAGAAATCAGTAATGTTTTCCATGCTGGGTATTGTGATTAATTAAATTGTCACCTATGTTGATTGTGATAAAATATCTAAAGACACTTAGAGAACCAAATGTCTGCTCTTGATGCAAATGGGATAGAATGTCTTCCTATTCTGGAGTGCATGCAAAATGAAAGTGACAAGCTCAGGACTTTAAACTCTTAGTTCAATTAACATAAAAAAAACAAGAGATCTTTCATATGTCCCTAAAAGAATCTCTTATTTCACTGGAAATTACCTTCAAAATTCAATTCTGTGACTTTTGTACTTAAAAAAAACTATTGAATTCACAATCTCTCAGGGCTTGATAGCCAAAGGCTTAGAAAAGAGATAGGTATTATAGCACGACTAGAGGCTATCTTATTTGTTTGTTTTTAGTATTTCTATATCTGCTGGTCACAAACTTCAGAGTAAGCAAAATTATGCTACATGATAAATCCCACTGTACTTTCCAGAAAGATGATATTGTCTTGGAGTATCTGGTTACAGATAGTAGAAGACACAATGGGTATTGGCACAGTTGTGTGGAAGTATTGGTTAAATAAGGAAATCTTCCCAGAAATCTCAGGAAGCAGATAACATATCCACTTCACTTGACCTCAAATGTGAAGTGGGAGTATTTGTGGGAGGCGCTGACAATACGTTTAGTGAAAAAATTGATGGGTTTATACATCTTATGGTTCTATATTTAGCATTTGTTTAATTTCCTTTTGTCAAGTTTCCCCACTTCCATTGGATCAGAGAAGTGGAGCCCCATGTCCACACTCAACACTCTGACCCTCTGGTACTGCTTCAAGTGGACAGATTTCTAAAACGAGCTAATTTTACATTCCTGCAAATCACCATGCTCGTGGGGCTTGGCATTTCTACCCATTCTTGTTAGCTTGTTAGGCGCCATCGAGTCGGTATCCGACTCATAGCGACCCCCATAGGGTTTTCAATGGCAGACTGTTTCGGGATTGCCTTGGGAATGGAATGCCAGGTCCTTCGCCCATTTTTTCGGTGTTGGGAATTGAACTCAGGACCTCAGATACTGCAGCGCAGCACTCTACCAGCTGAGCTAAATCCCAACCCTTACCCACTCTTAGTAAAATTCTAATTCCTTATCACCTCTACTGTTCAAGCTCCCTAAAAAAAAGTAAATAAATAAAAAATAAACAGCCGGGCATGGGGGCACATGCCTGTAATTCCAGCGGCTCCGGAGGCAGAGGTAGGAGGATTGCAAGTTCAAGACCAGAGGCAGTCTGCGTAATTTAGTAAGACTGTCTCAAAAAAAAAAAAAAGTAAAAAAAATGGGCTATGGGTACACCTCAGTGGTACGGCACTTTACGGCACTTGCAAAGCATGCAAGCATGAGGCCCTGGGTTCAACTCTCAGTACCGCAAAAAAAAAAAGAAAAGAAAAAGAAAAAGAAAAAAAGAAATTCCTCATACCTCAACTGACTAGTCAAGGCAGGTTTACGTAGCATCTAATTTGGGGTTAAAGCCTGTGATGATACTCTCCTTCTGGACCAACACGTCACCGTAATCTACACTGCCAAATTCAAGAGGTAGCCTGAGATAGTGAAATGATCTTTCCTTCCATAAGCACCCATCTCCCACAATCCATTTCATTTCTTGATTATGTCTCTCTCTCTGGAGCATTATGAATACCCCATGACACAGCCACAGAATAAGAGTTACTATTCCCATTTTGTTGCCCAGGCTGTCCTGGAACTAGCGATCCTCCTGCGTCATCCTCCGCAGCAAGTTGATTTCCCGGCATGCACCACCATGACAGGCAATGAGGAAAACCCTTCACCAGATGGATTGATACAGTGTCTGCAACATTGGGCTTAAACATAAATAAGATTGTTTGCCTGGCATAGAATCGACAAGTGTTTCAATCTGCTGTACATAGGGTCTCTATGAGTTGGACTCAACTCGAGGGCACCTAACAACAACAACAACAACAATTTCCATTTTACAAGTGAGTAATCTGAAGCTCTTAAAAGGTTATGTGCCTGCAGCCATACCACTGTGGGGTCAGATCCTGTCAGATCTCTGAAGCTAAGCAGGGTTGGGCCTGGAGACCATCTGGGAACACTAGGTACTATAGGCATAGGAGAAGGACCCAGCAACTCACTCCCCACTGAAAAAATCAGCCATTGAAAATCCTATGAATAGCAGAGAAATACTAACAATACTGTTTCCTCTGTCGTGTGTACGGTCACTATGAGTTGGACACTGACTTGATGGCACCTAACAACAACAACAACAACAACAAAAGGCTATGTATTGGGCCAAATGTCAAATAGCTGGTAAGTAACTGGCTGGATGATTAACCTAGAATAGTCAGACTTCAAATCCCAAAGCTTTTTCCAGTGCACCATATCATAGCCTCCACTCTCTGACAGACAAGCACTTTCATACATGTGTCTTAGGAACTTTCCCCTAAAAATATAATTTCCATGATTCTGGAACACAGTGGACAAGGAAACAGTGGTTGCACATGAGCCTGGAAAGGTGAGTTAAAGGAAATAGCCAACAGCTATAATTCTGTAGGACTGCTGTTTTTAGGTGCCATAGAGTTGATGTCTGACTCATAGCAACCATATGTACACTTTGTCAGTGCTTCTCTGCTGTTCATAGGGTTTTCAATGGCAGACTGATTTTTGGGAGTGGATTGCCAGGTCCTTCTCCCAAGCCTACAGCACATGATATTCCCAGGCGGTCTCCTATCCAAGTACTAACCAGGCCCAATCCTGCTTAGCTTCTGAGACCTGACAAGACTGGATGGCACAGTGGTACATCTGTAAGCTTTCTGCAGGAATAGGGAATGCAGACAGGGTTTGAAGTAGAGAATAGCTTGGCTAGTTTTATTTTTGAGCATGCAACTGTGCAAAGAGATGAACTAGTTAATTGAGAAAGAAGATTGTTATAAGAAAACAAAAGAACATAATGGCAAAATTGTGGGCAGCTGCAGTATCCTTAAACAGACATATTTTGAAAATAATCAAGTGAATTTAATGGCATGATTACTGATGGGGGAGTATGGAAGAGAATAAAGTTAAAGGAAACTCTGAAATCTCCAATTATGGATGTTGTGAGACATAATAAAACAAAAAAAGCATAGATAGAGCAAATGGCTAAGTAAGGAGAAAATGATTTCTGTTGTGGACAAATTAAACTTAAAGGATCTGTTTTCAAGTATTTATTCCACAACAGTCTTTGAGTTTCTCCAGAGTAAGGGTGTGTTATTCAATTTGTACACCCAGGATTTGCTTTGATAGAGGTGCTCCCCTTATGGAATTAACTGAGCTATAGTAAAGTTAAATGCATTTCCACTTAAGCTCTCTGTTATGGGTTCTAGTCTAGTCGGCTATTACCAAGGTGTTGAGATTTGACAGTATCTCTACTTCTCTACTTCCTCTGTAAATCTAAGAAATAAGACTAATGTCCTATGTCCCATTTACTTTGAAGACTTGTTTCAAAATCAAATGATGATAGGAAAATTCTATGAAATAAAAAATGTATTCATAAGCAAAATTTTTGATCTCTAGTATTTAACACATAATCACATACAGGAATGGAAAGACTTACAGGAAATGTGTGCATTAGGGCTATATCCTTTCACTGTACCTTTTCAATCTCTATGTAGAGCAAATAATTTGAGAAGCTGGACAATATGAAGAAAAAATGTGGCATCAGAATTGGAGGAAGACTCATTAACAACCTACATTGTGCAGATGACACAACTTTGCTTGCTGAAACTGAGGAAGATTTGAAGCATTTACTAATGAAGATCAAAGAGCATAGCCTTCAGTATGGATTGTGCCTCAACATCAAGAAAACAAAAATCCTTACAACTGGGTCAGTAAGCAACTTCATGATAAATGGAGAAAAGATTTCGCTTTACTTGGTTCTACAATCAACAGCCATGGACTTAGCAGCTAAGAAACCAAAAGATGCATTGCATTGGGAAAAGCTATGGCAAAAGACTTTAAAGTTTTCAAAACTAAAGATGTGACATTGAAGACGAAGGTGCAGCTGACTCATACTATGGTTGTGTCATATGCTTGTGAAAGCTGGATGTTGAATAGGAGAGAGAGGAGAAGAATTGATGCTTTTGAATTATGATGCTGTAGATGAATATTGAATATGGCTTGGACTGCCAAAAGAATCAACAGATCCATACTAGAAAAGTGCTCCTTGGAAGAAAGGATAGCTAGCTAGGTGCCACTGAGTAGAGTCCGACTCATAGTGACCCTCATAGGGTTTTCAATGGCTGACTGTTTCGGGATTACCTTGGAAGTGGCTTGCCATGTCCTTCTCCCATTTTGCAGTGCTGGGAATTGAACTCAGGACCTCAGAGACTGTAGAGTAGCGCTGTACCAACTGAGCTAAATCCCAGCCCAAGGATAGCTAGACTGCATCTTATATATTTTGGACATGTTGTCAGGAGGGACCAATCCCTGGAGAAGGACATCATGTTTGGTAGAGTAGCGGGTCAATGAAAAAAAGGAAGACCCTCAATTACATGGATTGTCACAGTGTCAGCAACAATGAGCCTAAACATAGAAAAAATCATATGCCTGGCACAGTGTGGTGGAATGTTTTGTTCTGTTGTACATAGGGTTACTGTGAGTCAGACCCAACTCAAGGGTACCTAACAACAACAACAATAGAGACAAAAGTCCATGATAGAAGATATGAAAGCAAATGTCCAAAGTATTTGACTGCAGGTCCATTTCTTGACCAAAGAAGAAAGCACAACCAATAGAGAGGATGTTCTGAGCACTTAACTCTCCAAAGAAATATCTGAAAAGTGATCACATGGTTCTCTAGGGCAAAATAATAGAATTGTGCCTGAGCATTCTCTGAGAAGTGGAACAAAAACTAGGAAACAGATTTTAGAAGGGCAATTCAAAATAAGAACATCAATAGACAATAAATAATGTTGAGACAGGTCTTTGCCGTTTCTTCAGCTATTTCAATGCTGTCTTGATAAAAGATGCAAAGTGGAAAACCCTCTCTAAAAAATATCTGATGATATCTATGTTCCCATATACATTAGACAATATACTCCATAACACACAAACATATACATGCTCCCTCTCCCTCCTTCCTTTTCCTCCTCCTCCTCCTTCCTTTCTCTCTCTCTCTCTCTCTCTCTCGCTCGCTCTCGCTCTCGCTCTCTCTCTCTCGCTCTCGCTCTCTCTCTCTCACTCTCGCTCTCTCTCTCTCGCTCTCTCCACACACACACACATACCCACACACACACACATATATGCATATATATATGAACAATTGAAACCAGCATCTATTTGTTTTTGTTACTCACTGGCTATGGAGGACTGTTGTTTTGTTGACACCCCATCTATTTTCTGATTACTGACACCTGATTTTCCTTTGCAGAACTTCCTTTTCTCCCAATACTACTCCTATTATTTGGGAAGAGGGAGAGCAGAGTAATCCAACTCTGGCATTTAGGGATGCCTGTATGAATCAGGCTTTGCAAACCAAAGCATAAAATCCTGCCCTTATTAGTAATTGGTCCAGGATGGACACTTGATTCAAGCTGGACAATGGCAGCAGTGTGTAGGGGGCACTCCTGCTTGACCCATGGCAAAAATCAGCCCCCTTTTTTGCTGGTCTTCCAGGTAATTTGGATTTAAACCTCAACCTTCTGATGATCATTGTCACCACATGGAATGGGCTTTTCTGAAAATTAAGTCATCACAAAGGAAAATAGTATTAAGACACAGAGGGGAAAATTACCAAGATATTGTTTCTAGCTGTGTATGGGGTCAGAAATCCAAACTCCACTCCTCAGGGATGTAAGCCAATTACTTTCTTTTTATTTTTTCTTTTCTTTCTCCTTTTCTTTTTTTCCTTTCCTTTTACTTATTTATTTCAGTTTTTGTTGTCATTCTTGTTTGATCCAGTCTTACTTGATTTTCTATCAGTTAAAACAAAAGATTCCCTACTAATCTTCTCCTAGACACACTACAGTCAGTCCACCCTTCAGAATTGTGCTCAGTATGCCCCATCTATATGGAAGGCAGCATCTCATCTACTTTTTTTCCTTCTCAGAGTAGAGCTGTCTCTTCTAAAAAGGCTTCCTTCCCAGCTCTGCCAAAGGTGACGGCCTTTTACACTGACTCCCCAGAGCACTACTGGCTTGGAACTCTATCCTTTGACCTGTGGCACATGGTACTATAAATTGTCTTTCTATAACCCAGATGCCCCTCAGATGGCTGGGTAAATAGTGGTTAGACTTCCAGGGACACAGCCATTGAAATTCCATGGCTCCATTTCTTAACTGGCAAAAATCAAGGGCTTACATCCTTTCAGTCTCCATCCAATCTCCCTACACAATGTTCGTAATTATTCTCCTTTTCAATTTCAGATTTGATATTGTAAGGATGAATATAAATCAAAAAGAAAAAAGTTCTCTCTGTTGAAAATAAAAGAAAAAACTCTCCTCTCCTACCTGTTCTTTAAAGTATTTATTTAGAAGACTTGTAGCTCCTCTCTTTGAAATGTGTATGAAGGAAGTCATGTGTCACTTAAAAACAGGGATATATTTTGAGTTCTCTTACTTGATAACAAATTACTATTTATCTTGAGGACATGTATACAATGTGTTTCATCTGTTTCTCTACATAGAAGGGTGAGATTTTTATTATCCCTCTATAGTCTCTTAGCAGATTGTCTGTGATATGCAATCATATTCTGACTTACTGCATATTCAATCACTTCTTCAAAATCAAAATAATCTTTTCAAAAACATAACCATTTTTCACCAAAAATTGTATCTGGCCATTCATTTAATCATTCAGTAAAATTTCATAGCTAGTGTTCATATCATATACTGTAGCTTTCTGTTATTTTATTGGCTATCTAAGTTCTCTTTTCCCTTGTCTTCCTTTCACTGTTTTTCACTTCTACAACCTTTTCCACAGTATTTCAGAAGGAAAATAGATCCTTCTTATTTTTTCATGTTTCTTGGTTTGGTGAATTTATTTTATTGCTTTGCCACCTACTACCCCAAAGAAATTACTGAAAGCTTCCTTCTAAATCAATACAATGTCCTTCCTAGGAGAAATTTAAAGGAATTCAATTATTTCCTTCCTATTACATTAATATACAAACATTAGTACACATAGTATGCATATGTTAGTACATATGTACTGTTTTCCTAAGAAGATTAGGACAACATTGAATACCTTTTAGGATTAAGTGCAAAGGGGACCACTGTGGTGGATAAGTGTATCTGGATTTGTATCAGACTTGTATATAAAGTGCCTAGCACATAATAGAAACTCAGTGTAAACTAATCTGCTAATTGTTTCCCTCTTTGTTTTAGCACTTACAAAACTATTCGGTATATGGGAGAAGGGCCTGGCAATCCACTCCCAAGGCAATCCCGAAACAGCTTGCCATTGAAAACCCTATGAGGGTCGCTATGAGTGGATACCGACTCAATGGCACCTAACAACAACAACAAAACTATTCAGTATAGCAAAGGTAAAAGCTCCTAATGGAAAAATGTTGGTGTTCTAGGAGTCACAGAAAAGTTCTCTACTCTAGTTACAAACCGAGCATGTCTCTTTGTACTATAGCTCTGGTCCTTTCAAGATATCCCATCTTCTTAGCCCTTGATAAATTCTCCTTCCTGGAATGGATTATATTGATGACTTTCTTTCCGTTTAATCCTTTTCTGGCATTAGCTAAAAGCTATGATTCATGTATCCAAATAAGGGTAAAATAATGTTCAAAGTATCACATTTTGAGAGTAAAAACTAACAGTAGTCACAAAGAGCTCACAAAATTCACTCTATCACCTAAATCCAATTGCATGCAATTTTAACCCCCATCCGATTTTGTACCTCTCTAAAATTGTAGAAAGTGTGCAGATTAGATTCAAGAATATGCAGTATCACCTGTGGTGATTCATTGCACTACAATCAAATAATTATTTTATCTCACTTCCATGAAAGGGACAATATCAATAATGTGTGACTGTATATCCTAACTGAAGATTGGTACTCCAAAAGAAAAGAGAAAAAAAATCCTTTTGTAGCCACACCACTGCTTTGTGATGAACTCATTTGAAACAATATAACATATTTGAATATTCTTTGAAGTATTAAAAACCCAAACTGAACTTGTTATGAGGGAGTGATATGTATGTAGTCACAAAAGGGGCATGTTTAACTAAGTTTTTTGAAATAGCAATATTGGAGTCATAGCATTGCATAAAAGTACAAAATCTTCATCCATAACAGGAAATCAACTGATAATATTTAAACTCAATATATCACGATAGTCAAACAATGGGTTTGTAATCATATAATTTAGAAATCTCCCACATGTCTGTCAGTTTGTTGTGCTGTGGGGGCTTTGTGTGTTGTTGTGATGCTACAAGTTATGCCACTGGTATCTTAAATATCACCAGAGTCACCTTTGGTGGGCAGGTTTCAAATGAACTTCCAAACTAAGACAAAGGAGAAGCCCACTCCTGAAACAATTGGCCATTGAAAACTCTATAAATAGCAGAGGAGCACTGTTAACTAGAATGCCAGAAAATGAGCCCCCAGGTTGGAAGGGATTCAAAGACAACTGGAGAAGACTTGCCTCCCCGAAGTGGAGTCGACCTTAATGATGGGAATGGAGTAAGCCACTGGGACCTCCTTTTGCTGGTGCGGTACAAATCAAAGTGAGAAGAAATGCAATGTCTACAACAATAGGCTCAAACATAAAAAAGGCCATGTGTATGGCACAGTGTCAGGGAGTGTTTTGTTCTGTTATATATTGGGTTGCTATGAGTCAAACCTAACTCAGTAGTGACAAACAAAATAACAATTTAGAAATAGGGGCATAACTAACAAAATAGCCTAACATATTAAACAATTCATTTCCTTTGGAAAGCAGAATTTGAAAACAAAAAGTAGTATGTAGGGGTTACTGTGTTTTAAAAAAAGTTCTAACAGGAAAATGAGAAACATAATTGAGTCTATCATCACACAAATCTTGTCCCCCAAAATAAATGACTCCCAGTGTAGAATCAGGTCAAGTTTTCTCTCCCAGCTTATTGTTCTATCATAGGATTTAAAAGTCTGTGACAAAGACAAGTTTGGTGGCACACACCGTGTAATCCAAGCACGTGGCAGGTGGAGGCAAGAAGATTTTGAGTTCAAAGCCAGCCTAACAAAGCTCTGTCAAAACAAAATTGAAAACATTGCAAAGTAGAGAACAGCCAGTTTTGATAATAGTTGTCCTCAGATGGCTTCATTTGTTGGCTTGCCCAAGAAAAGGCACTACTGGGAGAAAATGTAGTCTAGAATCCTCACTGATGCCCACATAGACCAACAACAAAGACAGTTCAAGCAAACACCATAAAGAACCTGAGGAATTAGCAAGTTCATATTCATTCTTCAGTTCAAATATCAAGGATCATTACCTCCACCTCATACGCATACCCCCAGAAACTCAGATCATCTCTTTGTTGCTCAAATTCCGTGCCTAAATACTTATTCACCATCTGTCTTCCAAGATTCTCTGCATGCTTTATGGGGTTTGGGACTGCATTTGTCTTGCTCTATTTCCCACTGAGTTGCTTCAGCTAGTCAAAGCTGAAGGGAAAAAGTCTCCTGTCCTATAATAACACATTTTTCAAAAATATTCATTTCTACTGCACTTGAGATATGTATAGCTATAAAATAATGGTTTACTTTTTAAAGTGTGTTCTTGAGTGGAGTCTCACATAGAACCTCTGCACCTTTTTTTTTTTTTTCAGTACTGGCGGTTGAACCCCAGGCATCACGCTTGCATGCTTTGCAAGTGCTGGACCACTGAGCTGCACCTCCAGCCCATTTTTTACTTTTTGAAATAGGGTCTTGCTAAATTACACAGACTTCCTCTGGTCTTGAACTTGCAATCCTCCTGCCTCCACCTCCCGAGCTGCTAGGATTACAGGCATGTGCCATCACGCCTGGCAAACCTCTACACTTTTAATAAGTATATAATCTCTTATGTATTAGAATAGTTTGTATCCCTACCATAAAAACTAAATAACACATTTGTAATAATTCTAAACTTGCAAAAATACAGGAACACAATAATTTTGCTTCCTTCTATTAAGCAGGAAGAGTTGTAAAGTATAAACCCTTATACCATTTGAGTCTTTTGAGTCCTTATTTTAGTATCCGTACATTGCATTATGTGCTGCTTCTAATCCTTTAGGAATGCTTTTTATAAACAGATTAATTTTAAAAAGCTATCTATAAACAGACATTAATCAACTCAAAATCATGTACAAGAATGAAATGTGTGTATCAAGTGATAGCACCATTTATAATTATTGTGTCTTCCACATTGCTCACAATCATTCCTCCCACAATAGGTACTAAATCAATGTTTATTGGGAATGAGAACTTACACTGCTGAGTTATTTAACTGGCAAGTGAAGAAAGGTACAATGGGAGAAGGCTACATTTCATCTGGCTGATTAATTATCAGGTAAATCTGTGTCCTTCCTCATAGGATCTGCTTAAGGCTGCTTGCAATTTTTTAACCAAAGACTAAAGGGTGAAGCATAGAGCATGTGAGCTTTGGTCACATGGCCTAAGTCAGCGATTCAGCCTATTATTTTGCTCATATAGCAGGAGATATACCTTCTAAGCTCCAATATCCTCACCTGTAGAGCAACGCACCTCTGTATGTAGGCATTCACTCAATCAACTTTTATTGACCCCTATTCCATGCCAGATGTTCCCTCCATACTCCCTATGTCAGCCCTTTCATTTTGTCCAAAACAGCACAATCAAGGAGTGACATATCTCCTCTTTAACAAGGCATTAGAGGTTGTCTGCACAAAGCTCATCAAGTAACTGTTCTCTTAAAGATCCCCCTCTCTGACAAGCCTGCTCGGATCCCCCTAGAAGGGATCTGCCCCTCCTTCATGGTCTTGTGCTATGCCCTGTGTTTCTCTTCTTTGTGGCACCTATCTTATTGCTATAGTCATTCATTGTCTGTTTCTTTCCACTGAGTGAGTACCCATGTATCATGTGCCTTTGAATTACTTAGCTTACAATAGCAGTACTGCTGTTACAAGTACTTAATCAAAGTATATCAAAAGAATTAATAGGTAAATGAATGGATATATAACTTTTATTTCACAAATATTATCCAAAACAAAGTCTCATCACCACAATTATATGGCACAGGTGGTAGATAGCCAGTGGCCATCCCAATATCTACTGTCCCTTTCTTCCCAACTAAGAGGAATCTTTTTTGATTTGAGTAGAATAAAAAGTTCTTAACCTCATAGGAAGAAACAGGTGATCCTATGCCCAGAGAAGACAGTAATCACCAGACACAGTTTTAAACCCATGGTTTGCAACAGTGAACACACTGCTGAAAGTTAGAAAATAAAACTTAGACACATTGCACAACCTTCCAAGCTAAAGGTTAACCACTCTCTGCAATTCTACCAATCTCTGAATCCTCACTTCCCAAACCCTGTATGCAATCATCTCATCCCTCTGATCAGAGAGATCATGCACAATAACTGTCCAAATTGAACACTACATTTCCCAGGCTCCCTTTCAGCTTAGCCAGCCATTGACACCCTATGGACTAAGAAAATATAAGAGAAGGTCTCCTGGGAATTTCTTTGAAAAATTTACCTTTCCTGATGTTGTCATCTCTCCTTGTCCCTGTGACCTTCTTAATTGGATGGCTCATTTGAGGTTGCAGACAAGCGGCTAACTTACAAGTTAGGACCAGCAGCCATATACCAGGATGAGTAGCCTGGGAAGATAGAAGACACATGTTTCCTTCTGGAAAAGTCCTCAATTGCCTGCTTCTAGACTTTCCACTAGCTGGGGTTTAGCTCAGTTGATAGAGCACTGCTCTGCACTTTCTGAGGACCCAGGTTCATTCCCAAGCACTGCAAAAATGGGAGAAAGATGTGACAATCCACCCCCAAAACAATCTGCCACTGAAAATCTTGTGAGGGTCACTATGAGTAGGATTCAACTTGACGGCATCTAACAAGAACAAGACTTTCCATTACTTATAAAAGAGCATGACTATTGAGTTAAGCCATTATAATCTGCCTTCTTTTTCATGTAGTAGAACACACTCCTTAACTGGCACAGGTGGCATCAGAAAGATTACTTGGCCTAGCTGCTTAGGAGGAGAGCTGATGGATTAATACACAACTAGAATATGAAATGGTACACTTTGCAACTTGGTCTCCAAACCTAAACATTTCATGACTAGGATCCATTGGAAAGGATAAACTATAATGTTTGACAAATGCTTTACTAGGGAAGAGTAGTCATTGGATTTAAAAGAAAAGGTCTAAAATAGTGCGGTTTTAATAGGCTATTATAAAAGGCAAGTCTGAAATAGTCAGTGAGACTGTATCCTTAAATTAATGCTCAGATTCAGTGTGCAATTTCATCTTTACTTGAAGCACAATGAGGTAATGGCAGAAGAGGGATTTGGAACAAAACCTGGAAGCCCTCTGTTCTATTCTGAGTTATCTCATTGACCACAGGCCAAATGTCTTCATGAAGTCCTGACTTCTCCATAGCATCATGTGAAGATCAATTTTGGTCAACCATGTTGTAAAGTATGATACTGTTTTCCCTTTAAATTCTTAGGCCATTTTCATCCATCCATCCCTCATTCAGTTTATGAGATTCTCCTTATCTCTAGTCATTCACCGTATAGTCCTTCAGTGGCAGATATAAGTCTGGGATATCCTGGACAGAAAAAAAAGGCCAAGGCCTTGGCTTTGTGAAGTCTGGAAATCTGACAGGGGAAACAGGCATGATCAAATGGAAACAGAATAGACTTCTTGGATTATGGTGAGTGCTTTGATGGATAAGCAGAGTTAGGATATAGCAGGGAAACTGGGTTTCATCTTGCTGCTCATGAGGGCCATGGGTCAATTTATCTCTTCACTTAGCTCGGAGACCTAAGAGTTTTGACGAGGATAACCACATTCAGGAAAGCATCAACAGTCTAAAATCCCTTCTTTTTTGCGAGCTGTGCGTCCTACTCCTGTGCAGGAAGTCTAAATGCATAATCCCTAGACTGTTTCCTCATTTATCCTGCCAATCACTGCCCACTCAGATTCTCTGCCTAGGCATCTTCAAAAGAAACATGCATTTTCTTGCAGTCCTGAAAAACACCCTGCAGTCAGTGCTGCCTTCACATTTGTTCTGGAAAAGTGAAATGGCCAGGCTCTCTGCTGGCTACCACCATTACTTACCCAATATCCTCATTGAGCAGAAATCAAGGCAGTAAAGAGGTTAAGCAACTCACCTACAAGGTGAGCCCTGAGCCCAGAGCATAAAGAGGCTGCACTTCTGAGAATCTTCCAGGGGACAGTGGTTCTCTCTGCTCATTGCTTGGTAAGACAGCATCTGTGACTGATACAGACAGAGCTGAGGATTGGTATGACGATTATTTTTCTACATGATCCTGGTAAGCAAACCAACTCTCCTTTTCCAGAATGCCTCATCACTATCCGGACAGCCTATACTTTTAATCACATGGATTAGTAGCCTCTAACTGAACTGTGGGTATAAGAAAAGAAATGTACATGGGATGTTAGCTGGATACTCAACTGTCAAGATCTTGGCAAAATAGCTTGTGACACATTTTTATGTGTGAATGTGTGTGTGAGGAGGGGGAGAAACAGTAAGGGAAGGAGGGAGAGAGAGGGAAGGAGACGGGGAGAGGAAAATGGGAGAGGGGAGAGAGAGAGAGAGAGAGACATTGATTTCATTGCTTATGAGAGTGCAAAGCCCATCTGAGAATTTCTGGAAATATCTGCTGCTGCTGCTGCTGTTGCTGCTGCTGCTGCTGTTAGGTCTGTTGAGTTGTTTCTGACTCATAACGACCCTTGTAATGTTTTCAATGGCTGACTATTTCAGAATTGCCTCAGGAGTGGATTGCCATGTCCTTCTCCCATTTTGCAGTGCTGGTAATCAAACTCAGGACATTAGAGACTGCAGAGCAGCGCTCTACTAATTGAGTTGAATCCCAGTCCCCTGGAAATATCTAGCAAACTGTTATTCTGTGGTTTTCTTTTCCTCTTGATTCCTTATTTAGAGTTCCTATAATGTATCACACCATCCCAGAATAAAATTCAGTCCTTTTACTGATTTTTCATCAACCTCTAATCTGCACTCCCAACTCACATGGGACTTCATAGAGTGAGTGGCACCTCGCACAGCACAAAACCAACAAAGTCTATTTCTCCTCTCCAACATCACCCAGGACCCAGCCCCAAATCCACTTCCCCTCTAATTTCTCCCATTTCTTCTCATGTTAACCTTCTCCCTTCCTTGAGCCAGCAGCTCTTGTGCCTCTTTTCTGATAAGCTTGGGTTCTACCCTTTGTACCAAACACTTGATTTTCCATTTCTGTATTTCCTCCCTAAATGAAATCCTGGTGCCTGCTATTAGATAATATATTTTCTATTTTTCTACCCAAGTATATTGCAGAGAGGGGATTAAGAGCTGACTCACAACGCCTGTGATAATTCTCACCTGGATGTGCCACCTTGCCGTCCCTTAATTGAGAGAAGAATTCACTACAGTCCTGAGTTGTGCCACTGCTTTGTCACACACCAGTAAATCATGAACTTCTCTCTTACCCCCAGATAATCCCAACTTCAGAATTGCAGGAATCAAGAGCAGCAACTCCATCCTTTCAAACAGCCACCAGCAACATCCATGGTAAATGACGACACAATACTATGATTGGCTACTTTCCTTAGAACACTGAGACAAAGTAGGCATGTATGAAACAAGCCAGCAAAGAAAGCACAGAACAAAGGAGGGATTTCCTGGAGCAGATAGAAATGAATGAGAGCCAAATTCGAATCTTAGAAACCCAAGGATCAGATCAGTTAAATAACTAACCCTCATACAAGTTTTGCAGTCAAATAGATTTGGGTTCAATTTCCAATTATTCATCTAAAAATCCTTAGGTAAATGGCTTAACTCTCTTGTTTACACAGTTAGGGTAATATTACTCATCTCACAAGTAGACAATGAGACACTGCATTTGTAAGTGTTCAATAAATTGCAATTTTCACAAAGACACATCGCACAGAAAATGAGCTAGTGCATAAATGGAGCCTTTTTTGCAAACTTGCCCTCACCCACAATGACCCACTTATAAACAAAGCAATTTTAAATCCAGTACCCTAAAGCCTATCTTTTGACTAAGCTAAATCTCTTTTTTGCTTTCTTCTTTGAAAGATTTTCAAAATAGAATAGAATAGGCTCAGATTTTATATTCGCAGCCTATTATATGTGGTCAATGGCATGTTTCCATTTTACTTTGTTTATAAACATCATCTTCTTTCTGAATTCTTCAATAATGTCACACAGATAACAATCCGGGACATGAATCTGTCAGGTTCAGAGTCCAGGTTGTAAATGTGATGAAAATTCAGGTTTCTCTGGACTCTTTATGCCATAGCTATTAAATAAAAGGAGACCCACAAGACAGGTAGTCAAGGATACCATAGCCAAGGCAAGTAACAATGGGGAGAGCAACTCTATGGGATACAAGGTTGAGTTTAAATGTTCACATGCCAGCAAGTATGCTTTCCAAATAATATTGACATCTCTATGATTTCCATCAGGATGAGGAACAGGGGAAGTTTCCAACTTAGTCTAGAGAAAACAGTAGGTATCTAGTGAATATATTGGGAGGAGGACCCGGCAACCCACTCCCAAAAATCAATGCATCATTGAAAACCCTATGAACAGCAGAGAAACACTGACAATAGTGTTTTGTCTGTTGTACATAGGGTCACTATGAGATGGACACCGACTCAAAGGCACCTAACAACAACAACAATGAATATATGTTAATTGATTGACTGAATGATCTGATTTATATCCACTACCACAGACTCAATGAGGTGGCTATTAGGGAAAAGGCAGCTGTTCTCTTGAGAATAAAGACCACTCTTCCCTAACTCAAACACTGGAGCTTTTGAAACTTTGCAGCCTCAGAGGTTGAATGGGATGTTTTCCCCCATCAGATCCTATGGCATTGTGAGTCTAAAGTAGGATGCAATAAACTTTATAGTCCATCTGTAATCTGGATGGTAGTATGCTATTAACACTTGGTGGGAAACAACCACACATTTCTGAATAGCCTCATTATCAAAAGAATCACCGTTAAAACAAAAAACAACAATACTTTGCAACCATTGCCAGCCTCTGCATAAAAGGCAATTTGGAGCCAGGTATGGTGGCACACGCCTCTAATCTCAGTGATTTGAGAGATTGAAGCAGGAGGATCACATGTTTACAGCCAGAGGTAGCTTGCATAATTTGTTGCTGTTAGGTGCCATCAAGTCAGATCCAACTCATAGAGACCCTATGTACAACAGAGAGAAACACTACCCAGTACGGTGCCATGCACATGATCTTTTTGTGTTTGAGCCCACAGATGCAACCACTGTGTTTCTTCTCATTTTTAGTTGTGCCATATCAGCAAAAGGAGGTCCCAAGGGCTTTGCCACATTGCCATCATTAAGGTCAACTCTACTTTGAGGAGGAAGACCTTCCCAGTAGTTTCTTGAATGCCTTCCACCTGGGGAGCTCATTTTCTAGCAATATATCTGTCAGTGTTTCTCTGCTATTCAAAGAGTTTTCAATTGCTAATTGTTTGGGGAGTGGATTGCCTGGTCCTTCTCCCTAGAATATCTTAGTCTGGAAGCTCAGCTGAAGCCTGTCCATCATGGGTGGCCCTGCTAGTATCTGAAATGCTAATGTCATAGCTTTCAGCATCGCACCAACACACAAGTCCCCACAGTACTCACGTTGACAGACACACAGGGCATGCATAAATTAGCAAGATGCTATCTCAAAATAAAAAAAATTGATAATGGGCTAGAGGTGCAGCCTGGTGGTAGAGTACTTGCAAAGCATGTGCAAGGCCCTGGTTTCAACCCCCAAATACTATTAAAAAAGAAAAGGGAAAAAAAAAGAGGTAATTTGTGCTTTATCTGTGTCTCCTCATGCTGCCTACAGCTCCACCACACAAGGCCTATCCTTCAGCCTTGTTATAAATCTACAACTTGGCCATCCATTTGTGGTACATGTGTAGGTGGGTGTAACATTTTGCCACAGTTAAGAAATTACTGGCCTAATACGATCCTATTTATTTATTTAAACAATAAACAGACCATAAACCATGGATGACAGCAGGTTTCTCTATTCAAAGTGTCAGTTTTAATTGAGAAATAAATTAAATTATCCATCTGCCTCCCATCACCTATTCCTCTATTTACTTGTGTACCCATGGTATTCAAGAACAATTAGTATTACTTCTACTAATTACTAACAAAATTCTGTATAGAAATTGGTTGGCCTTGTAATACAATTTTGCCAACACTTAACATACTGTGACACACTCTAGTACACTTAGGTCTAATGTTAATTTTTTTAAAAAAACTATTTCTACCTGTTAACATATTTTGCTTTATCATATCAATAATAATAATATTTTCTCTTTAGTAGAGTCCTACAGGCTAATTATCCTTGCTAGTAGGTATTATTCAGAGGCAAAGAATAAAATTGCTGTTGTTGGTTATTGTTGTTGTTGTTGTTGTTAGGTGCCGTCAAGTCAGATCCAACTCATAGCAATCCTACATACAACAGAATGAAATATTCCCAGACACCATGCCATGCTCAGCATTATGGCAGTGCTTTGCTGCTATTCATAGGGTTTTCAAAGGCAGATTGTTTTGGAAGTGGATTGCCAGGTCCTTCTCCCTAGCCTGCAGCACCTGGTATTGCCAAGGGGTCTCCCATCCAAGGATTAATCAGGCTGACCCTGCTTAGCTTCCACAGTTATTACACATAAAAATACAAAATAAGTATAGCAGTTTATTTTCTCCTAACACATGTTAGCAGCTGTACCACCCTGGTGTCTGATCCCATCAGATCTTGGAAGCTAAGCAGGGTCAAGCCTGGTTAGTATTTGGATGGGAGACCACCTGGGAACCCCAGGTGCTATAGGCTTGGGAGAAGGACCTGGCAACTCACTCCCAAAAAATAGTCAGCCATTGAAAACCCTACAAATAGCAGAGAAGTACTGACAATAGCATTTCATCTGTTGTACATAGGGTCGCTATGAGTTGGATACTTACTCAACAGCACCTAATAACAACAACAACAATGTTGAGTTGTGTCCGACTCATAGCAACCCTCATAAGGTTTTCAATGGCTGATTGTTTCAGGATTGTCTTGGGAGTGGATTGGCACATCCGTCTCTTTTATTTTTATTTTTATTTTTTTTTCGGTACTAGGGGTTGAACCCAGGGCCTTGTGTTTGCATGCTTTGCAAGTGCTGGACCACTGAGCTGCACCCCCAGACCTTTTTTTTTTTTTACTTTTTGAGACAGAGTCTCACTAAGTTATGCAGACTGCCTCTGGTCTTGAAACTGAAATCCTCCTGCCTCCGCCTCCCAAGCCACTGGGATTACAGGCCTGGGCTCTGGTGTCCAGCTCATCCTTCTCTCATCTTTGTGATGCTGGGAATTGAACTCAGAACCTCAAAGACTGCAGAGCCGTGCTCTACCAACTGAGCTAAATCCCAGCCCTAAGAACAACATATGTTATAATAATCCTAAAACTGGTCGGGCATGGTGGCACATACCTGTAATCCCAGTGGCTCAGGAGGCGGAGGCAGGAGGATGGCAAGTTCTAGACAAGAGGCAGTCTGCATAATTTGGTGAGACCCTGTCTCAAAAAAAAAAAAAAATAAAGTAAAAAAAATGGGCTGGGGGTGCAGTTCAGTGGTCCAGCACTTGAAAACATGCAAGTGCAAAGCCCTGGATTCAACATCCAGTACCACAAAAAAATAATAATAAGTAATAATAATAATAAATAATCCTAAAACTATACACCATATGTTAGTACAGGAAAAAGCCACAATAATTTCATTTATATTTTTCAAACATTTTACTTCTAGCTGGGTGTGGTGGCATACGCCTGAAATCCCAGCAGCTCGGGAGGTGGAGGCAGAAGGATCACAAGTTTGAGACCAGAGACAGTCTGCGTAATCTAGCAAGACCCTGTTTCAAAAAGTAAAAAATGGGCTGGGGGTGCAGCTCAATGGTGCAGCACTTGAAGAGCATACAGGAGTGAGGCCCTGGGTCCAACCCCCAGTACCACAAAAAAAAAAAAAATTTTTACTTCTATTCCTTCCTTGATCTAGAGCCTTCAAGGTTTGTTTTCTGTTTTGTTTGATTGGTTTTGATTTTGGTTTTTTTTCCTCCTTCTGCCCCATCCATTTACCAGTTTTAAAATGTTTTAAAATATTTGGAAGTGTTTAGGAAATCTGATTCTCCATTTAAATATTTTAATTGGTAAAATGCTATCCAAACTCTCTGGAGACCAGCTTAGCTGCCTGCCTTCTCCTCTTGGTAGTTTCACTCACCAAGAAGAGAGGCAGAATACAACTGAGCCTCAGGGATGAGACACCAAGAGGTAAGAGCCTCTGCCATACTTAGATCTATGTGAAAACACAGCATTCTCACTATTTTTATCACAATATTCCATAAGTACCACCATCATTATTGGCTTCTTCCTCTTCTCTGTTTCACTCCCCACTCCCGCCTCCTAGCCAGCCAAGTACAGTTTGTGCTCAAATCTGTGTCCATGTCTTTTTCTGTGACAGTCCATCCTAAACTCTAGCTCAAATGCTTTCTAAAACCTCTATTGCCCATCAGGTAAGGACCAAACTTACCACACTTTTAGGTCATTATGATGATCCACAATCTTAATTTCTATCATCCTTTCCCTCACACACTTCAGCAGACCCCATGTCAAAGTCAGAATGACCATCGTATTCATGTGATACCCACATCTTCCCATACTTGCTCTTATGCATTTGCTATTGCCCTGGATTAGAATGCCCTATGGCAGAGTGGTCAAGAGCACTGGATCCATGAACAGATTGCTGGGCTTTGTATCCTGCTTCTGTCACTTGCTAATCATGTGCCCTTGCATGAGTTGCTTAAGCATTCTGTGGCTCTGTTTCCCTATTTGTGATAAGGAGATACTAATAGTACTTTCCTTATAAGATAATATAGAATGGAAAAACTGAAGAATTACTAAAGCACTTTTAATAGTGCCTAATTTTAGCTCAGTTTGTAGAGTGCTACTCTGCACTCTCTGAGGTCATGTGTTTGATCTGCAGCATTGCAAAACTGGGAGGATTTAGCAACCCACTCTTGAAATGATAATCAGCCATTGAAAACCTTATGAATAGCAGAGAAGCCCTGACCTAGTGCTGGGCATGGCACACTGTTGGGGAGTGTTTCATTTTGTTGTACACAGGGTCACTATGAGACCCAACTTAAGAACACCTGGCAACAACAACAAAAGTGTCAAAATATTCAATAAATCATTCATTATACTCAGCTCAGCTGCTACTTATCTTTAAAATTCTGTTCAGCCATCTCCTTAGAAACTTTCTGGGTGCCTTAACGTAAAGAAGAGAATCCTGTCTTCTGAATCCACACTTCACCTCCTTGCCTTATATAGAAGTTATTTTCTATACTGTTTTGTAATGAAATACATTTATTTTCCTGACTAAACTCCCTAAGAAGAAAGATATTTATTTTGTATCCAATATAGTGCTCAACACACAGTAGGTACTCTGTTGTTGTTGCTGTTGTTAAGTGCCATCGAGTCGATATCCGACTCATAGTGACCCTCATAAGGTTTTCAATGGCTGTTTCGGGATTGCCTTGGGAGTGGATTGCCAGGCCCTTCTCCCAGTAGGTACTCTGACAAATATTAAATGAATCAATTCATCTCAATCACAAAACTGATAATATAACAAAGAACATATTTAATCAGTTGATTTAAAAGTGTAATCAATTAAGCTGAGAAAAGCAATGGAAGATTCAATTTGGGGCTCAATTTTACCCCTAGGAAATAAAACTCAAGTGAAAACCATGAAAGTTAAATAACATTTCAGTCTTATTAGGGTGGATTCTACTGTAGAACTTTTTTTTAACAACAGTAAAACTTTAAATGGCAAATGAGGAGATAAAGCTTAGTGTTGTTTTGTTTTATGAGTGTTATTTACAGTTTTATGTCAAGTTTTGGAAATATTTGGCAATCCTAATAAGCCAAAACTCTAACAAAAGGATCAATTTTGTCGTGTCTCATCAGCCTCTCATTTGCTTTCATACTTAAGAAGCTGTTCAGGGCATATGAAGCAGCTAAAGCAGAATTGTAAATGTGCTAAATTAGAATTCTGTAGATGGTAATTGGCTCTTCCTGGCAACCACCTCTGTGCTTCCACTGAATAGGGTTGAATGGTGGACCTGAGGTCTCTGTGAATGAGCTGGAGAATGGTTGCTGGAGGCGGAGTGGGAGAAAGTGAGAATAAACTGGAATCTCCCGCTACCCAACAATGACCTCATAGCATTTTGGCTGTAACTTCCACCTCCCAAATCTCATGCAAAGTGGTCTTGTGGCCAAACCTTACCAGAAGCATGCAGGGATGCAAATCCTTGAAAATGTAGTACTGCTTTGACTAATTTGATACAGTACAAAACCACATAACTTCTCCACTCCACTCTACACCTGGGCAAAGAATCCTGTTTTTCCTCAGTGGAAATGCCTACTCTCTCTCAGTCCATGTTCTTTTATGCAGACAACTTCACACATGTACACAATGAGCTCTAGGGATAGGACTCAACCTGTCTACAGGTGACCTAGACATCTCAGCATATTGATTAGATCAGATGTGGACCAAGTAAGCCCATTCAAGCTCATACCACAATTTTTTGATAAGTGACCTTAATGAATACTGGGGCTCAAATGACACTCATACCTTGGGCATCTTACTAGGTTTAAACAAGGTGTTCTCTTTAATTTTAGGGGAAATCCTGAACATGAAATAAATAAAGTGAGATGTCTCACCATAGCCATTAGAATTCTTCTCTTGCCTAACTTTCCCATGTCTTGGCATTCATTGCCCTAAAATAAACTGTAATATGCATGGATTCCCTGACTCAGTGAGTAATAAATTAAAATTAAATTAACTCTTTGGCACTTACATATTGGCTAGATAAACTAAGATTCTATGGATCATCTCTCCCAGTTAAAAATAATTAGTATAGCCCAGTCTAAATTAAAACCAGGCTTTCAAGAATTGGAATCTATCGTGCAAGACCCACTTAGAGAAGGAATGATTATTCCCACCACTGCCCTGCATTACAGCTCAATATGGCTTGTTGTTAACCCTGGAAAGAATGAACAGTGACTCATGGTGTATGACCACAACCTTAGTGTAATAATCCCACCCTTACTGCTCCACACTCGGTATTACTACCATTATTAACTGTATCCAACCAGCAACATTTTGCTACTTGAAATTTAGCAAATATGTCTCTCAGTGCCTAACTTAATACCTTTCCTGCCAGTTTGTCCTCATTGACAAAGGGATATATTTCATTTCTTCCTGACTATCCATGGGGTATCTTGTAGACAAGATCTTAATCATAACTACCTTTCTCAAGGAGTACAGATATAATATATTGGTGATATCCTCCTCGAAAGAGATTCATCCGACATAATCATTCAGGACATACTTATCCACAAAGTTCTTATAAAGGAATGAGGCATAGCCCAAAGCCCTGCTACCTTGTTAAAACTCTCTCAAAATATATGGTAAACAGAGGTGGAGTCCATCCTTGACTCTGCGAGGAAATAGCCATTGATTCTTTCAGTATTCAGAATATGAAAATAATCCTAATATCTTTTAGCCTGCAGCATTACCTGTGGTGTCTGATCCCATCAGATCTCAGAAGCTAAGCAGAGTTAATACTTGGATAGGAGACCACCTGGGAAAACTGAGTGCTGTAGGCTTGGGAGAAGGACCTGGAAACCCACTCCCAAAAAACAATCAGCCATTGAAAGCCTTATGAATAGCAGAGAAGCACTGACAATAGTGCCATACATGGCACACTGTCAGGCAGTCTTCCATATATTGTACATAGGGTGGCTAAGAGTTGGTACCAATTCAACAGCACCTAAAACAATATCTTTTAGGACTTTGTGGGTTCTGGAGCCAACATATTTTTCTCTCACAAATTGTTCTTAAAGTCTATTTATGCTCTTACTTGCAAATCAGTCTATCTTAAATGAAAGCCCAACCAAAAAAGGCTCTACAGCCTGTCTAAATTGTAATACCACTGGCATCCCATGTAGCACTGTCTAGAGCTTCCTTTACTGTACATGGTCATGCTGGGCACATAAGATTTTGGTGCAAAAAAACTGACCATCTTGGCCTCATACTAAGAGCCATTAGAATGGCAATTTCTGCTTCACACTCTGGGCTCCCCCAGAAACAGAGATTTTAAACCTGTGACCTTCTGCACCCAATTGCCTATTCTGTCTTGGATTATGGAATCAGCATCCCAAAAACAGTACAGCTACTAAAGCTTCCTTGCTACAAGCTGGAGCCAAACCTGGGCCCTCTGCTTCACGTACAGGAGCAGGTAGCTGTCTCTTATGAGCATTCTGTTGCCAGATGACATGGAGCTGGATGAGATTACTTCTCTCAGGCTTAGATAGTGACCTGAGGAGCTCCACCAGGTCAACTGGGTAAACACTAGCAGAAGTTCATACACTTTAAGGACAGACTCCTCTCCATCAAAATGACAGAGCTCCATGAAATATTGCTATTTTAATCCCTTACTCATGACTTCCCTGGTAAAGGATGGTGTCAAGTACAACTGGCCAAACTGGCAATCATCTTAGCACTGGATACACTTGCTAAAAGATGACCCCATCAACACAATTTTACAAACTCTTGAGCCATTGCTAATGTCCTGTCTGTTTTGGCCAAGGTTTCTTCCTTTGGGGTAAATAACTTTGGGAATATCTTGTCTATTAGATACCATATTCTAGCAGAATATGGATTCAACAAACATTTAAAGCCAAAGCTACTTTTAGTAGAGGCTAGGATTTAGCTCAGTTGGTACAGCGCTGTGCTGCAGTCTCTGAGGTCCCGAGTTCAATTCCCAGCCCCTCAAAAATGGGAGAAGGACCTGGCAATCCACTCCCAAGGCAATCCCGAGACAGCCATTGAAAACTCTATGAGGGTTGCTATGAATTGGATACCAACTTGACGGCACCTAACAACAACAACAACCTTTAGTAACATTCATTGATGTGTAAATAATTTACATAGAGTAAGAAATATCTGGGGAATTCTTATCTGTACAATAAAAATTAAATATTTCATATAGAATGAAATGCTCCCTTATTTGATAAATGATTTGATTTAAATAATAGAGATCACATATCAACGGACAAAGGAAAGTTGCTTAGCTTTTCTACCCCACATCCTCAGTGAAAGGACTTCTCATCTTCCTCTCCACTATGAATGTACTCTATCACCAATGAAGTATATATCTAATGGAAAACCTAGAAAGACAGCATCTCTACCTAAACCTGTTTATGTATATTTTTTCTGCATTGATTAAAAATGAATTTTGGTTTTCATATTCTTATTCTCTATCATCACTGACCTAAAGATCCTATTTCTAAGATCTAGCAAAGAAAGAATTATGAATAAGAGATTTTGCAAATAGCAATATTTTGAAATATAATTCATATTTGTAAGAAAAAACAAGTATTAACTAAATGTACCACTTCAATACATGCCTTCTGTCAGCATATTAATAGGCAAAATAGAAATTATTATTTCTTCTCCTAGAGGTATGTCCCCTCCTTCTATCCATATAAGCAAATAGTAAAGATAGAAGCTAATTAGCTGTGGGCTATAACTAATAGTTGTTAATGGTTGAGCAACTCAGCATTCTGCTCATTATGGGTTAAAATCTAGATAATACCTTTTCTTCCTATTCTTTTGACAGTAGTTTACATAAAAACATTGGCTTTTGGTATTTAAAGTCAGTTTTTATTAGCATATATTAATTATACAAAATAGATTTCATTATGACACTGTCATACATGCAATAATGTTCTTTGATCATATTCATCCCTTATTACCCTCTCTTATGCTCCCTCCCACTTTTCCAATCCCCTTTCTCTTCCCTAATATGTCCCTTCTACTTTCATGTCTTTTTTCCCTAGATTCTACATATGTCTGAGTTTGTCTTATTTTGCTTAACATGATGATCTTCAGTTCTATCCATTTCCTACAAATAACATGGGGAACTACAATAGTACTCCACTGTGTATCTATTGTTTCTTTGTCCATTTATCTGTTGACTGTAACCTTAGCTATTTCATATAGTCCTGCAATAAACATGGGTATGCCAATATCTATCATATGTGGACTTTCATTTTTTTACATTTGAAGATATAGATTTAATCAAAAGTTATGCATATATATGTGTTTGTATGTGTATGATGTATCTGTGTGTGTATATCTCTAGTACCTATATGTTGATTTTTTATTTATAAATACTGGTGGTGTATTGAGGAATAAGACTTTTGCTATACCTATTATGTAACTATTACATCACTTTTGCTTAGACATTTATCAATTTACATATTTTACAGAACCATAATTCCCATATATTCATGACATTGTATCATATATTTTGAGGCAATCCTCTCCCCATGTGGCCCTCTATTTTATTTCCCCTCCCCTTTATTTCCCCAACCTCTGCTTGCCCCTACTGATCACTTCCTCTCTTCGTTCAGCTTTGCTTATATTTTCCCTCCATAGATAAGTATAGTTGATCATTTTTATGTATATCTACAGGAGCTTAGCTCAGTTGGTAGATTGAGTGCCACTCTGCACTCTCTGAGGACCTGGGTTCAATCCTCAGCACTGTAAAAATGGGAGAAGGACATGGCAATCCACTCCCAAGGCAATCCCAAAACAATCAACCATTGAAAACCCTATGAGATTTTCTATGAGTCAGACACAACTTGATGGCACCTAATAACAACACACACAGATAGTTTATTTTTTCCTTTAAGTTGGATTTAGCTCCTACAAATGAGTGAGTCCCCTCTTTGGGGACTGAACTCACTAATTTAAGATGATGTTCTCCAGCCATCCATTGTGCTGCAAATGACAAAATTTCATTCCTTATTGCTGAGTAATATTCCATTGTGTATATATACCACAATTTTTCTATCCATTCATCTGTTGAAGGACATCTTGGTTGATTCTATACCCTTGAAATTGTGAAGAGTGCTGCTTTAAATATGGAAGTGTAGGTGTACCTGCAGTATGATGATTTATCTTCCTTTAGATATATTCCCAGGAGTGGTATAGCCAGGTAGTATGGCAGTTCTAAGTTTTCTAAGGTACCTCCATATTTATTTCCAAAGCAGTTGAGCTAATTTACAGTCCCATCAGCAAAATAAAATGGTTCCTTTTTCTCCATATCCTTGCCAGCATTTGTTATTATTTGCTTTGTTAATCTTAGCCATTCTCACTGAAGTGACATGGAATCTCAGTGTTGATTTGATTTACATTTCCCTAATGGCTAGGGATATCACATACTTTTTTCATGTGTTTATTGGCCATTGTACTTTTTAACTTGAGAACTATTTATTCAGTTCTATTGGCAACTTATTTATTGGAGTATTTGTTGTCTTGGTATTTGCTTTCTTGAGTTCTTTGTATATTGTAGAAATTAGTCCTCTGTCAAATGTGTAAGATGCAAAGATTTTTCTCCCATCCTGTAGGCTCTCCCTTTACTCTCGTGACTGTTTCCTTTGCTGTACAGAGCTTTTTAGTTTCATATAATCCCATTTGTGGATTCTTGGTCCAGTTTCCTAGGAAATTGGAGTCTTGTTAAGGAAATACTTGTCAATGCCTATATGTTTGAATGTATTCTCTATCTTTTCTTCTAGTAATTTTAAGGTTTCCCTTTTTATATTAAAGTCCCTAGTGTATTTCAAGTTGACTCCTATACAGATTGAGAAATATGGATCTATTGCAGTTTTATGCAAATGGATATCCAATTTTCCCAGCACCACTTGTTGAAGAGGCTATCTTTTCTCCACTGAATATCCTCAGTGCCTTTGTCAAAAATTAGGTGGCTGTAGTTGTGTGGGTGCATCTCTGGGTCTTCAGTTCTGTTCCACTGATCATCAGGCCTATTTTTTGATGATACCAAGCAGGTTTTTTGCCATTATGGTCCTGTAGTATAGTTTGAAATAGGAATTCTGATCCCTCCTGCACTTTTCTTCTTGCTTAGGATTGTTTTGGTGATATACAAGTCTTTTGTCCTTTCATTTGAATTTTAGAATAGTAGTTTTAAATTTCTGCAAAGTCTTTCATTGGAATTTTGATATAGATTGCATTAAATCTGTAAGTTGCTTTGGGTACTATAACTATATTCACAATATTAACTCTTCTGATCCCTGAGCAAGGGAGATTCCTACATCTTTTAGTATCTTCTGCTATGTCTTTATTTAATGTTTAGAAGTTTTCCTTGTAAAAGTCTTTACGGCCTTTGGTTAGGTTGACTCCTAAATATTTAATTTTTGGGGTGATATTGTGAATAGGACTGTTGTCTTGATTTCCTTCTTTTCCATTTCACTATATGTATAAAGGAATTTACTGATTTTTGCATGTTAATTATGTGTCCTGCTACTTTGCTGAAGGAGTTAATTAACTCTGAGAGCTTTCTTGGGGAATTCTTGGGGCCCTCTAGGTAGAAGATCATGTCATCTGCAAATAAGGATAATTTGACATCTTCTTTCACAGTATGTATCCCTTCAATTTCTTTCTCTTGTGTGATTGCTCTGGCTGGGACTTCAATCACAATATTAAATAAGAGAAGAGAGAGTGGTAATCCTTGCCTTGCCCATGATCTTAGAGGGAATAGTTTCAGTTTTTCCCCAATTTAATATTATGTGGGCTGTATGTTTGTCATAGATGGCTTTTATGATGTTGAAATAGGTTCCTACTATGCCCATTTTCTTCAGTGCTATAGTCATAAAAGGGTGTTATACTTTGTTGAAGGCCTTCTCAATATACTGACTTTCAAGTAAGTTTTAATCAAGTAGGAATAGGCAATGGGACAACCCTCATTAGTATGAAGAACCCATACAGATGCATATCCCATCTTTTAGGATAACCAAAAAAATCTACTCTCTGACTACCCAGCACATTTCTTATTAAGAAAAGTTTAATCCTTTACGTGGGCATGGCATTATTCTTTTTCATAAATATAAGCTAGTTTAAACCACAGACAATAGCTGTGTCTATCATACAACCATTTTATATTCACCCATGGTAAAATTCTTGTCTCCACTTAAAGAAAAGCAAACACCTTTTAATCTCACAGTTGGCAGCTACTTGACATTAAAAAATCAATTGTAACCAGTTGCCTGGGGGTGGTGAATTACCAAGTAAGGTCATCCTTAAAGTTAGAATTCTCCTGAGAAAAGAGTAGGGAGGCAGAAACACTGAAAGGTCATGTTCTGACACTATATTGTGGGCAGCAACCCAAGCCAGCCTACTTTCAACACAGCATGAAGAACAGGGCCAGTCACTGAGGAGCTCTTTAATAACTTGGAAAGAAGCCATTTTCTTATCTAATGGATTCCTTTGGGAAGCTTAGCACTAATGGAGGGTAGAGACCCTGAAAACTAACACAAATTCATGTTAAAGGTATTTCATTCAATTTGTTAACTTTCCATTTCTTCTATGTAAAAATCCATGCATTAGACAACTGTTATCACTATAACAGGAAAGCAAACAAACTCAGACTTTGGAAGAAAGTGTTAATGGATGCTCACAGTTAGAGGATCAGTCCATAATGACAGCAGGACAGGCATGATGTCAGGGCCTGAGACAGATGACCTCATGGCAACATTGGGTAGGATGCAAAAAGCTTACTGGAACCAGGGGACCTGGTAAAAACCTCCAAAGACACACCCCCAGTGACTCATTTTTACCAAGCTATATCCAATCCTGTCTCTCAAAGTTCCCCACAGCCTTTACAAACAGCACCACCAGATAGGGACCAAATGATAAAGTACATGACTTTTGGGGAACAGTTTATGTTCAAAACCATAAGAGTGGATATCCAGTCCATCCCATGTACTCTTTCTTATGTTCAGGATGAAACAGAAGACAAACCACAGTAAATTACTATTTTCATAAAGTTAGCATTCCAGTAGATAAGAGAAAATTAGCACCCAGTAAACTAAACTCAAAGACCAGCATAGTGAAAACTACTCACTCTGGTCCTTCTCTCTGGCTCAAGGCAAAGAAGGTATTTCTCAGGGGAAAAAAATAGATCATTGTTTTACTTCTCTCCTAATTTCACTTTCTCCTTTTTCTTTTCCAACTCTGACTCTTTTTACATACTGAAACAATGACTCTTAAATAGATTTAAGGATAGTAAAACTTATAATAAACTTAGTAATAACTTGGGCATCAACCTAGGGTTTTCAAATAATTTTGCCACTAAAGAATACTTACGTCTTTTGTAATATATAAATAAACACATATATAATCAGGCATGATAATTAGCTATTCTTTACTAGGGATTTAGCATGCTCAAGACACTTTTCTAAACATTATAGACATGTTAACTTATTCAATCAGCACAAGAGCCTTATAAGGTAAGTACTGTTATCATTCCCATTTCATAGGTTAGGATCCTGACATTAAAAGAAATTAATATGATGTCCAATACAACCATTTAGTAAGTGACAGAGTCAGGCTATACATCTGACATGGAGTTAGCCTTCCTGACACAACCTTTACTCTCAGCAAAATTTAAAAAGAAATATCTTTAAAAAGAGGTATCCATTTATAATAAAGAAACAAAGGAAGTGGGTTGTTGTTGTTAGGTGTCATCAAGTCAGGTCCCACTCATGGGGAACCTAAGTACAACAGAATAAAACATTATCTGACACTGTGGCAGGCACATGGTCTTTTTTATGTTTAAGCCAATTGTTGCAGACACTGTGTCAATCCTCTAGTTGAGGGTCTTCTTTTTGCCAATTTGCCACTCTCCTAAACATAATGTCCTTCTCCAAGGGCAGCATGTTCAAAATGTGAAAGACACAGTCTAGCCATCCTAGCTCCCAAAGTATACTCTGTTTTCACTCTAAGACAGATCTGTTGGCTCTTTTGGCAGCCCATGAAATATTCAATATTCTTCTCTAGCACCATAATTCAAAAACTTCAATTCTTATCCTGTCTCCCTTATTCAATGTCCAGCTTTCACAAGCATATGATGTGACTGAAAATACCATGGCATGAGTCAGGATGGATGATCAACCATTTTGAGAGCTTATATATGATCAGAAACCAATGGTACTGAAGGATGAAGTGGAAGCTACCTTGAAGGAATTGGTGAGACACAAGGCTCTAGCTATTGATAGGATATCAATTGAGATGTTTCAACAAACAGATGTAGCACTGGAAGTGCTCACTTATTTGTGCCTATAAATTTGGAAAACAGATACATGGCCAACTGACTGGAAGGGATCCATATTTGTATCTATTCCCCAAAAGGGGATCCAACTGAATATGAAAAGTATCAAATGATATCATTAATATCACATGCAAGCAAAATTTTCTAAAGATCATTCAAAAGTAACTGTAGCAGTATATTGACAAGGAATTGCAAGAAAAGCAAGTTGGGTTCAAAAGAGGGTGTAGAACCAGGGAAATCATGGCTGATGTCTGATGGATATTGGCCAAAAGCAGAGAATACCAAAAGATGTCTATGTATGTTTTATTGACTATGTAAAAGTATTTGACTATGTGAATCACAGGGATAACATCACAAAGAATGGGAATACTGGAGCACTTAATTGTACTCATGAGGAAATTGTCCATGAACCAGGAGGCAGTTTTTGGAACAAAACAAGGAAACACTGCTTGGTTTAAAGTCAAGAAGAGGGGCGGAGAGAGGAACAATGGATGGAAGAAAGGAAGGAAGGAAGGAAGCAGAGAAGGAAGAACTGAGGGAGAGAGGGAAAGAAGGGACAATTTCAGAATACAGGTAGATCCTTATTATTTTCAGGAATTCATTTGTCCCTATTTTCTCAATTCACCACCAAATGGTTACAGTTTTATCAGAAGCTATTATTGGCACACCATCCTGCATTCAGGTGCTCTGGCACCAACACATCATCAACATGGAAGTTTTCAATTCTTATCCCATGCTTCTGCTCCAGACATTATGCAACAACAGAAAAACTGTAATAATCATTGTTAGCATGTTGTTCATATTTCATTATTCAAATAACATTCAAACACCTATACAAAGTATCTGAATTCAATTCTCTCCTATTTCCTCCTTTTACACTTAACAGCACACAGGTGGGTTCTGAAACTACCACACTCTGAAGGTTGATGGGAAGTTAAGAATTTGGAAAATGACCATCATGTAAAGACACATTCTAAATGCAGAGGCCAAGAGCTTCAGGGGTCTGAGAATCTTCTGAAATGAGCCACAAAAATGTTCCAGCTTATGAAGTCCCCCTGCACCCCTATCTGGCCCTGGAAAAAGATATATGTTTTTTTAATGTTTTTAATTCTATATTCTAAAAGAGTTTATTAACACCAGCTCCTGGCTTAGTCTGTTATTAATTGTTTGGGGCAAGTCTCTTGACCAGTATGTACATCAGTTTCCCCAAGTACCAAATTGGAATAACACTGCTCTTGTCTGGCATTCTTCCAAAGGATGAAGATAAAAGCATATAACCATGAGCTGTTATTTATCTGTTCTCCATGTCTCATCTTGTGAGAGAGAGCCTATGAAATTTAGTCTTTATGTTAATAAAAATTCTTTTGGATATCCTCCATTTGTTCCATGTCTTTCAGAGGCTCTACTTCAGTATTTTGTGTACACATCCTGTTAGTATCTTAGTATTCTGCATTAAGTCTGTGAAGCTAATTTTTCCTGTTTGTTCCCAAAATCCAATAAAAACTTTAAATTGAGAATAAGTGTAAACTGTAAATACCACACTTCTGCCCATCAACCCATGGATGGGGCTCTAAGGAAGCAGGGAAATTCTCAAATGATAAATGATAAACAGTAACTTACAAGCAGTTTAATATACTCTAACAAGTGTTCTGTAAATCATAGCAGCACTTACATACAAATGTGCAATATTGAGCATCTGCTAAGGGGCATCTTTTAATGCTATTATCATTTTTTAATCCAGAAAAAGAAATTCAAAATGATGTACTTTTATCCATTCCTGCCTCACTTAAAAAATAACTTAAAAAATAAAAAGCTCTTCCGGGGCCTAGCAAACTGCTGAGTGCATTACATCATCATTATTCACTTCTAGCTCCACCCGTGTGTCCTTGATGAATTGCACATACACACAATACAATTCTTAAATTGTACTTTAAGGATTTTTGAAAGCACCATTAAAACTGCATCATTTTCAGGCCAGTGGAGGGTCAAGTCAGAATGTGTTTCTTCAACTCTAAAGCTTGCCTTGTAGATACTGATTTCACCATAAACCACAGTTCTGTCTCATTATATTTCTCTGCACAAAAATAACCAAAAAGTAGGAGAGCCAGAGTTAACAAATGAAAAGACATGACACTCAGGTAAAACTGAATTCCAAATAAATAGCGATTTTTTGGCATAAGGTTATCGCACATATTATGTGGCACATAACTATGCTACAAAATTATATGTGATTTATAGGAAATTCAAATTTAACTGGATCCTTTTTTATCAGTCAATCTTACCAATAATGTGTTGAGACATTGTAAAGTATTAAACCTCAAGGGATCTATGTCCTGATACCTCACTTAGGAAGAGGCCAGAAATGTGATAATTACATAAACCTAAATCATTCATGCCAGAAACAAAACCATATCCTTAACTTTATGCATAATCAGGAGAGCATAGGTAATAGAAAAGCAAAATATTTTCCTACCGACTTTTGAACATTAAATGAATCCAATTTCTTACAGAAAATGGAGAGAAATCACTGTTTGCCTAAGCACCTCACATTCCAAACCTCTGTTGGAAAAGTCAGCTCTGTACCATGCCCCCTAAGACATTACTAATGCCATTCACAACCTGGAACTGATTTAATGAGAAACACAAAATGAACAAAGAGCCTAAACAAATTAAATGCATCTATTCTTTCACTGCACAATGGATTTTAGTTCAGCCCCAAGGAAGTCTTATATTTCATTATTATTAAAAATGTTAGCAATATTTTGCCTGCAAAGAGTACAAATTTCCCCTCCTACTTTTCCATCCAACTCCAATCTCTTATTGTATATTTTATGAGTCACAGGAGGTCTTAATCGTTGCTTTCCAGTATTACAAACTCTGAAACCCAAGGTGTCACTTTGCTAAATGAATTTTGTACATGTAGCGTTGTTAAGCATTTACAAAAAGAAAGGAAATAAAATGTAATAACAAAAACCATTTTTGGAATGATTTTTCTCTTATGTGTGACCTTCAGACATAGAAATAAAAGATTTATCTAGGGAGAAATCCAAGTTCTTGCTCTTATGAACTCTATGCTCTTTTGTTCACCTTGAGTGGCATAGTCTAAAAGCTACCTTATCATTCTTTCTCCTTTCTCTATCTTACTCATCTCCTAATTTTGAGAAACATTCATAATTCTAAGGAAGAGAAAAATTATGAACTGAAAGCTGAGGTGAGTGTCTTGAATCCTCCTTGCGTCCTCTGTTGGCTTATCTACTAGGTCTTAGTCAATTTTTATTCTATCATTAGTATGCTAAGGCACCCAGAAAACAACAACAAAAACAAACAAACAAAAAAAAAACCACTGCTGCTGTTGAACTTGGAAACAATTGAAGAGCGGTACTGAGAAAAATGGAATAAGATAATTATAGGAAGTAGCTGAATTTGGAGACATGGGAATTTGGAAATTATTTATAAAAGCTGGGTTTTGTAGAATAAATTTTTGTACTGGTTTGAGAGCAAAAATATAGGAAAATTAGAAATCATCAAAAGGGAAACAAAACACACAAGCATTGACATTCTAGGCATCAATGAGCTAAAATGAACTAGCATGAGCCATTTGAATCAGATAATCATATAGTCTACTATGCTAGGAATGACAGATTAAAGAGAAATGGGGTTGCATTCATCACCAAAAAAGACATCTCAAGATCTCTCCTGAAGTACAATGCTGACAGTGATAGAATAATATCCATATGCCTACAAGGAATGGCAGTTAATGACTATTATTCAAATGAAGATAGGGAAGATTTTTCCAGCTCTTGCAATCTGAAATAGATCAGACATGCACCAGGATATACCAATAATTACTAGTGAATTGAATGCAAAAGTTAGAAACAAAGAAGACTCAGTAGCTGGAAAAAATGGCTTTGGTGACAGAAATGATATTGGAAATCACGAGATAGAATTTTGTCAAACCAAAGATCTTGTCATTGCAAACACATTTTTCACCAACATAAACAACTACTATACACATGGATGTCACCAGATGGAATACACATGAAGAAAATTGGCTACCTTTGTAGAAAGGGATGATGGAAATCTCAATATAAAGAATCAGAACAAGACCAGGTACTGACTGTGGATCAGACCATCAACTGCTCATATGCAGGTTCAAACTGAAACTAAAGAAAATTAGAACAAGTGTACAAGAGCCAAGCACTCTTTTCCTCAAGCTTAAGGAGTTGAAGAAAAAATTCAAGCCTCCAGCGGCAATAGTGAAGGAGTCTGCAGAGAAAATATTAAACAATGCAGGAAACATCAAAAGAAGATAGAAGGAATACACAGTCATTGTACCAAAAAGAATTAGTGCATGGCAAACCATTTCAAGACATTGCATATGATCAGTAAACAGTGGTACTGAAGGAAGAAGTGGAACCTGCTTGGGAGGAATGGGTGAAGCACAAGGTTCCAGGAATTGATGGAATACAATTGAGATGTTTCAACAAACAGTTGAAGCACTGGAGATGCTAAATTGTTTATGCCACGAGATTTGGAAAACTCCTACCTGACCAGCTGGCTGGAAAAGATGCATATTTGTGCCTATTCTCAAGAAAGAAGATCCAATCAAATGTGGAAATTATTGAATGATACCATTAATATCACAAACAAGTAAAATTTTGCTAAAGATCATTCAAAAGTCACTGCAGCAGTACACAGACAGGGAACTGCTGGAAAATCAAGCTGGATTCAGAAGAGGGCATGGAACCAGGGATATCATGGTTGATGTTAGATGGATATTAGCTAAAAGTAGAGAATACCAGAAAGATGTCTATGTTTTATTGACTATAGAGAGGTATTTGACTGTGTGAATCCTAACTGATTCTGGATAACTTTGCAAAGAATGGGAATACCAGACCACTTAATTGTACTTATGAGAAATCTGTGCATGGACCAGGAGGCAGTCATTCCAACAGAACAAGGAAACACTGCCTATTTTAAAGTCAAGAAAAGTGTGTGTTGGGGTGGTATCCTATTACCATACCTCTTTAATCTCGATGCAGGGCAAATAATCCAAGAAGCTGGACTTTATGAAGAAAAACACAGCATCAGGATTGGAGGACGACTCATTAACAACCTGCATTATGCAGATGAGACATGCTGAAAATGAAGAGGATTTGAAACATTCACTGATGAAGGTCAAAGAACATCCTTCTGTATGGACTGTGCCTCAACTTCAACAAAAATCCTTGCAATTGGGTCAGTATGCAATTTTGTGATAATGTAGAAAAAATTGAGGTTGTCCCAGATTTCTCTTTAGTTAGTTCTACAATCAATACCTGAAGAAACAGCAGTTAAGAAATCAAAAGATGCATTTCATTGGGGAAAGCTATTACTAAAGACCTCTTTAATGTGTTGAAAATTAAAGATATCACATTGAAGATGAAGGTGTGCCTGACTCATGCCATGGTATTTTCAGTTGCATCATATGATTGTACAAGCTGGATATTGAATAAGGGAGACAGGAGAAGAACTGATGCTTTTGAATGGTGGTGCTGAAGACAAATATTGAAGATACCATGGACTGCCAAAAGAACCAACAGATCTGTTTTAGAAGAAGTGCAACCAGAGTGCTCTTTGAAATCAAGGATGGCTAGACTGCCTCTAACATATTTTGGACATGTTGTCAGGAGGGCCCAATCCCTGGAGAAGGATATCATATTTGTGAGAGTGGCAGATCAATGAAAAAAAAAGGAAGACCCTCAACCTGATGTTGACATAGTGATGGCAACAATGGGCTTAAACATAAAAACAGATCATGTGCCTGGCACAGAATCAGGATGGGTTTTATCCTGTTGTACATAGGGTTGCCAAAAGTTGGAGCTTACTTGACCACACCTAGCAACAACAAGGGAAATAGAAAATCATCATCAAATCACTGTAGGTAAGATCAACTGATGAGTGCTAAAATTACTAAGCAAAAGTTTTAAAAGAAATAGGACAACTGTATAGCCTCAAAGTATCTTCCCTGAAAATGCTTGTTCATTTCAAAAAGAAGAATAGTAATTTGCAGTGGGAAAAACTGAAGGTATTGAAGGGGTAAGAGTTACATTTCCAGGGAATTCATACAAATATCATGCATAGGTCTAAAATCATTTCAAAGTAACAAGTTTATGAAAAGTGAGAGAAAAGTGGCAAAAGCTATGAATAGGCAACTTACAAAGGTTAGTTTCCAATTACATAGGAAAATATACCTAGGACCCTTAATAACTACATAAGTGCAAATATGAAAATGTATTTGGTATCCTTCAAGATCTACTTGACTGGTTAAAAAGTTAAAGAGATTGAGAACAGCTACTTATTGTGAAAAGGTTGAAATGAGTCTTTCCCTAAATGCTCTCTTGCCCTGTAAATAGAAATGCAAAGAGTAACCATTTTAGAGGCCAATTTTTGTCTATCTCTTAAAATTAAAAATATGTATGTACATTTACTTAGTATTCCTCTTTGGCATTTATGTCATTGACATAGGAGGAAGTCATTTGTTGAAATATAATTGTCATATGTTCAGTGTTATCCATGGCAGATTTGTTCCAAGTGGCCATGCAAAATCACAATCAAAATCCAAAGAAATATACAAAAACATAACAAACCATCAGAGACTAAACTAATTTAAAAAGGAATTAGATCTGTATCAGGAAACTAGGAGAGAATTTTAGAATATATTTCTTATAAAAAAGAAAAAGACAATATATTTATTTCCTTAGTTAGGTGTGTATTTATCCATCCTTGCCCTTATGTCCTCCACCCCAGGGCCTGATACACAAGGTGGTTAGCCAGTTTACCATGAGCAAGAGGAAGGTTTGATGAAGATAAAAGATCACACAGAAGAGAAGTAAGAAGTAAGATAATAAAAGGCTGAATTTTTAAAATGATATCCCAAAATAAACATAGCATGCCTGAACCAATCTCATTTATGTCAGACAATATGTATTTGTGTGCATTTGTATAAAGCAGATGTAGAAATATCAAGTGGCTGATGTGATTATTTCGGGGTGGTATGACTCTAAGTGAGTTTTTAGAGTCATTCTTATATTTCTATGCATTATTCAAAGAATTCCAAAGAGCATGTGCTATTTACATAAACAATAAAACTGTTTTCATAGTGAGAAAAAATTTACTAGTAGAGGAGGTAGTTTATTCTTAGCTACACAGGTATGCATCTATCCTCTCAAATCTTGAAACTGATTATATTTTTCTGACAGGACAGTAAGACATGAGGCTATTAGTTAAAATGGAAAAAACACCAAAACTTGTTTTTGCGCATCTGATTCAATTCTTTTACCTCAAGGGAATATTTAATTCTTTAATGCATATTGCTTCTCAAAGGCAAAAGATAATTTCATCCTTCTACAAATCTTTCAAAGATAAAGTTCATCAAAATAATGGAAGAAATAAGTTACTGAAAAAATATGTACAAATAATAAGTAAAACCAAGTAAATATAGCCAAGAAATCATTGATAATTTATGCTTCCTTTGTTTTTTACTCACTAATTCATTTACCCATTCATTCAGTAAATGTATCTTGTCAGTGCCTATATGCTAGACACCAAGCTAGTCCCTAAAAAAATAGAAAGGGAAAAAAATGTTCCTCTTATCAATAATCTCAGAATCCTAAAAATTTTAGAAAATGCCAGATTACAAAATACTAGTAAAAAGCTATATAAAAAGGAGGGGTGCTTAACGCAAATGGAGAAAGTTAGGAAGAAAATGAAAGGAGAACAGTCAAGGACAATTTCCAAAAGGAGATGACAATTGACTCTAGTCTGGAAATCTTGATATGAGTTTGTTGGATAAAGAAAGAAGGAAGTGTCCTAGGAAAAAGGAGCAACATACACAAAGCACAGGGTTCTGGAAAACAGGATGCTTTGGAGAAAACACTAAATTGTTCAATCTGATGAAGCAAAAATTACACAAGTGAAACAGATACAAGCCATATGAACCCAGAAGCAGCAGGGGCTGGACTGTGAAGAGCATTATATACCAACCTAGGGAGTTTGAGCTTTATCCTGCAAGAGTCAAAAGATAAAGTCACACTGAATACTACTAAATAATATTTTTAAAGAAAAGCTCTGTTTGTGTATAAATTTTAGTGAGATTACACAAAAATTGTCAAAGGTGGATTGGAAATGGGCAAGGCTAGAGCTGGGGAGAGGAGCGAGCAAGCTATTATACTAATCCTGATTAAAGAAATAGAAAGTGGAAACTTAACACAGTGGGTGGAGGATAGAGTTGTCCTATGAAGGTCATTAGAATCTAAATGTGGCAGGATTTGATGAGCACTTAGGACCTGAGAAAGAGTGAGACCAGAAAGAACATTTCTGGCATGAGTAGCTAAGGAGGAAATGGCTTCCCTCCTTTAGATGATACATGTAAACAAAGCATTTGGAGAAAGAAGAGGAGTTCTGTAGGGAAAAATTGGGAGGAAATTGGCAAAAACTCCCAAACTGGGAAAATGGCATTTGAATATCTGGTTTGTAAGTTAGAAATCTAGGGAAAATGAAAGTAACTTGGTTGCACGTTTGTACAAAACCCTTCCTGATTGGACAATTGGACTGAAAGCTGATTGGCTCAGGCCATTCCATGGGCAAGCTACATAAAGAGC
>VMDO01014986.1:40742-52984 GCA_007922755.1 Pedetes capensis | reverse complement strand
AAATTTTTAATGTACATCATAATGTGATTCATTCTGACATCTTTTCATTGTGATATTTCCATATATGCATTTTGATGAACATTATTCATATAGGTTACCCCTTACACTCCCCTATGCCTCCCCCCTTCCACCCTCCCCATCTAAGTCTTCTCTATCTTTTACTTGGTAATATTTTTCTATATGTCCTTGGGTTCCAGTTCTGTTTAAGATAGAAACTTTTCCTGTAGTGGTCTTTGTTTTTATCTTGTTAGAACAATTACATGCATTTTCTAGTCCATTTATATTGACACCATTCTTATCTCTCCCACCCTTTTATTTTGATACGACCTTTGAATAGGATTTTTCCTTCTTATAATTTTGAATCAGCTCCCACATATGACTGAGAACATGTGGTGTTTCTCTTTCTGAGCTTGTGTTCGTTCACTTAAAATAATTTTCTATAATTCCATCCATTTTGCTGCGAATGACCTTATTTCATTTTTCTTGAGGCTGAGTAGTATTCCATTATGTATACATACCATAGGTTTTTTTATCCATTCTTCTGTTGAAGGGCACTTTGGTTGATTCCATATCCTTGCTATTGTGAAAAGCGCTGCACTGAACATGGAGATGCAGGTGTCTCTGTAGTATGATGACCCGTCTCCCTTTGGGTAAATTCCAAATAGTGTAATAGCTGGGTCATAGGGTAGATCTATTTTTAGTTTTTTAAGATACCTACATATTGATTTCCACAGTGGTTGCACCAATTTACAGTTCCACCAACAATGTAAGAGTGTTCCCTTTTCCCCCCGCAACCTTGCCAGCATTTGTTGTTGTTTGTTTTATTGATCTAGGCCATTGTAATGTGAAATCTCAGCGTTGTTTTGATTTGCATTTCCCTAATGGCTAGTGATGTTGAGCATTTTTTCATGTGTTTCCTGGCTTTATGGACCTCTTCATTTGAGAACTGTCTACTCAGTGCCTTTGCCCATTTGTGTATTGGGTTGTTTGTTTTTTGTGGAGTTTTTTCTTGAGTTCTTTATAAATTCTAGTAATTAGACCTTTATCTGATGTATAAAATGTGAAGATTTTTTCCCATTCCGTGGGGGTTTCCTTGACTGTTAATTGTTTCTTTTGCGGTGCAGAAGCATTTTAATTTAATGTAATCCTATTTATCTATTCTTGTTGCAATTACTTGAGCAATTGGAGTCCTATTAAGGAAATACTTTCCTAAGCCTATATGATGGAGTGTGTTGCCTATCTTGCCTTCTATAAGTTTTAAAGTTTCTGGTTTTATGTTGAGATCTTTTATCCATTTTGAGTTAACTTTTGTGTATACTGAGAGATGGGCGTCAGCTTTCATTTTTCTGCATGTGGATGACCATGTTTCCCAGCACCATTTGTTGAAGAGGCTGTCCTTTTTCCAGTTTACTTGCTTTGCTCCTTTGTCGAAAATCAGGTTGATATAGGTGTGTTGAGGTATTTCTGAGTCTTCTATTCTGTTCCAGATGTCTTCAGGCCTGTTTTTGTGCCAGTACTAAGCTGTTTTTGTTACCACTGCCCTATAGTATAGCTTAAAGTCAGGGATTGTGATTCCACCTGCATTAGTTTGCAGCTTAAGAGTGTTTTGGCTATATGTGGTCTTTTGTGGTTCCATATGAATATTTGGATCATTTTTTCTATTTCTGTAAAGTTAGTCAGTGGAATTTTAATGGGTATTGCATTACATCTATAGTTGCTTTTGGTAGGATAGCCATTTTTACAATATTAATTCTCCCTATCCAGGTGCAGGGGAGGTCTTTCCATTTTTTAGTGTCCTCTGCTATTTCTTTCTTTAATGTTTTGAAATTTTCCTTGTAGAGATCTGAAGGGTCTTTGATTAGATTGAGTCCAAGGTATTTAATTTTCTGGTGGGCTATCATGAATGGTATTTTTCCTGAAATTTCCTTCTCTTCCTGTTTGGAATTGGTGTAAGGAAAAGCTATTGATTTTTGTGTGTTTATTTTGTAGCCTGCAACTTTGCTGAAGGAGTTAATTAGATCCAGAGGTTTTCTGGTTGAAGTTTTGGGGTCTTTCAGGTATAAGATCATATCATCTGCAAATAAGGATAATTTGACCTCTTCCTTGCCAATCTGTATCCCTTTGATTTCTTTCTCTTGTCTGATTGCCCTGGCCTGGACTTCAGTTACTATGTTGAATAGAATAGGAGAGAGAGGACATCCTTGTCTTGTTCCAGATCTAAGAGGAAATGGTTTTAGTTTTTCTCCATTTAATATAATGTTGGCTGTAGGTTTGTCATGAATGGCTTTTATGGTGTTAAGGTAGTTGCCTGTTATACCTATCTTCTCCAGTGTTTTTATCATGAAAAGGTGTTGCACTTTATCGAAGGCCTTTTCAGCATCAATTGAGATGATCATGTGGTTTTTGTTTGCCAATTTTTTGATATGTTGGATTACATTAATTGATTTCCATATGTTAATCCAGCCCTGCATCTGTGGTATAAATCCCACTTGGTTATGGTCAATAATCTTTTTCATATGCTGCTGGATTCTGTTTGCCAGAATTTTATTAAATATTTTTACATCTAGATTCATAAGGGAGATGAGTCTATAGTTCTCAATCTTAGATGAATCTTTTCCTGGTTTAGGTATGAGGGTGATGGTAGCTTCGTAGAATGAATTTGGGATTGTTCCCTCCTTTTCTGTTCTTTGGAATAATTTGAGGAAGACAAGTATTATATCTTCTTTAAAAGTTTGGTAAAATTCTGCCGTGAATCCATCAGGACCTGGGCTCTTCTTTGTTTGGAGGCTTTTAATTACCTTTTCTATTTCTGTATATGTAATGGGCTTGTTTAAGTCAGTTATGTCTTCTGGGGTTAGTTTTGGTAGGTCATACGTATTAATAAATTTGCCCATTTCTTCTGCATTTTTATATTTTTGGGAATACAGTCTCTTGTAGTAATCCCTGACAGTTTTTTGTATTTCATTGAAATCAGTGGTAATGGAACTTTTGTCTTTCACAATCCGTACTATGTTAGATTTTTCCTTTTTCTTTTTGATGAGGTTAGTCAGAGGGGTGTCTATTTTATTAATCATTTCAAAGAACCGCTCTTAGTCTTATTAATTTTTTGAATTATCTCTTTAGATTCTAATTGAGATATTTCTCCCTTTATTTTTGTTATTTCCCTCTGTGTGTTCCATTTGGGTTGGTTTTTTGTTGGATTTCTAGTGTCTTAAGCTGTGTCGATAGGTCATTTATTTGGCTTTTCTTTATTTTATTGATGAAGGCACTTAATGGTATAAACTTCCCTCTTAAAACTGCCTTTGCTGTAGCCCATATGTTTTGGTATTATGTGTTTTCATCATCATTTGATTGTAGGAATTTTTTAAATTCCAATTTGATTTCATCAACGGTCCATTGGTCTTTTAGCAGTGTATTATTCAGTCTCCGTGAGTTTGTAAAGTTTCTGGAATTATTCATGTTCTTGAGCTCCAATTTTATCTCATTATGATCTGATAAGCAACATGGGATAATTTTTACTTTTTTGTATTTGTTGAGGGAGTTTTTATGGACTAGCATATGATCTATCTTGGAAAACGTACCATGTTGAGCTGAGAAGAATGTGTATTCCTCATCATGTGGATGAAATATTCTGTATATATCTGTGAGATCCAACTGGTTTAGGGTGGAGATTAAATTTGACATTTCTCTGTTGATTTTTTGTTTTGATGACCTGTCTCTTGATAAAAGTAGGGTATTGAGGTCCCCCATTATTATTGATTCTGGTCCAATAAAGTTCTTTATATTCCATAAGGTTTATCTTATAAAGCTAGGAGCCCCTATGTTTGGGGCATAAATATTAAGGAGTGTTATTGATTCTTGATCTATTGTTCCTTGTATTAAAATGTAATGTCCTCCTTTGTCTCTTCTAATTAGTTTTGGAATGAAATTTAATCTATCTGAAATTAGTATTGCAACACCTGCTTTCTTTTGTTCCTCCCCTGCAAGGTATACATTTTTCCAGCCCTTAACTCTCAGTTTATTCCAGTCTTTGTGAGTTAAATGAGTTTCTTGAATACCACATATTGATGGTTTGTGTTTTTTCATCCAATTAGCCAGCCTCTCTCTCTTAATTGGTGAGTTAAGATCATTTACATTAATAGAGATTATTGAGGAGCATTTATTGTTATATACCCAATCATTACCTGTTACTGATTTATGAATCATGTTTGCTTTGGTCCTTTCTTGGGTTACACTCATCTCAGCTAACCAGTTCTTTGATTTCCTTTGTAGGTCTGTCTTAACTCTCCTGGATGTGGTAATTGATTTACAATCCTCTCCAGTGCTGGTTTGATGGTTGCATATAGTTTAAAATCTTCAACGTCATTAAATGTCTTATATTCCTCATCTATTATCAAAGATAATTTTGCTGGATATATTAATCAGGCTGGAGATTTTTTTTTAATATTTGAATCACCTGTGTCCATTCCTTTCTAGCTTTCAATGTTGATATGGAAAAGTCTGCAGTAATTTTAATTGGCTTGGTTTCATATGTAATAAGGGGCTTCTGTCTTACTGCTTGCAGGATAGCGTCTCTGGTCTCTAATGACAGCAAGTGAGCAATGACATGTCTCGAGGATGATCTATTTAAGTCAGCCTTCAAAGGAGTCCTGAAAGTCTCAGTGGTGTATATATCCATTTCTTGTGCTAACTTTGGGAAGTTTTCCTTGAGGATATCATTTACTAGGTTGTGAAGGCCTCCAGTGGATCTTCCTTTTTCTTCAGGAATGCCCAGAATTCTTATATTTCTTTTTTCATTCTATCTGAGTTCTCTTGGAAATCTTTCTTTAAAACCTTTGTCATTGACTCCATTTCTAATTTCTTGTGTTTCAGCTCATTTATGCTATCTTCTGCCTCGGAGATCCTCAGCTCAGATTCATCCAGTCTTGATGAAAAGGATTCTTTAGCCGTGTTCAATTCTGATAATTTGGATTGAGTATCAAACAAAGTGGCTTGGTTTTTCCTTATCATTTCTAACTGGGATGACAGAACGGCTTCCAAGTGAGAAACCTTCCTTTCAAGTATCTCCAGTGTGCTTGTGGTATTTGTCTATATTTCTCTTAACATGTTTATAACCATGACTCTGAACTCCCAATCAGAGATCTCTAAGAATTGACAGTCCTTGGGATTGTTTGTTGGGGGGCTATGGTCTGTGGAGCCTTCAGATCCATCCTGCCCCTTTGTGTTTTTTGTAGGTTTACTTTGTTTGCCCATAATATGGTCCAGGAAATAGAATTTGTCTCTCCTGATTATGCAGAACTTCTTCCTCTGTTATTCCTTTGCGATTGTGTGGTGCTGAATCTCTGGTGCTTATTAGAGCTTATAAACTGGGTATATTCTCAGCTATTTTGTCAGTGTGGTTGTCTCTTTAGTCCACCAGCCCAACTCCAAGGGGGCTAGGGGTTAGGGAGGTGATAGATTTTGTTTCTCTTCCAGAATTTATAGTTTGAGTCCACAGGCAGGGTGAGAGTGTGCTGCCAAGGTTGCACTCCATGTTGGGTCCAGCCCCCGTCTGTGCATGTGCATGAAGTCCCCTCCAAGTCTCCAGGATTCTATCTACCATCTGCGTGATGGTGAAATGATGGCAGTCCCGCCACTGTCCACTGTGTAGCTCCTCTGGAGCCAAATCCTTGATTTTAGTGTACGCCTAGTTTCATCCTCTATCTTCCAAATTAAATTATCACTGTTTTTATCTATTCAATGTGAGTTCCAAACCCCTAATCGAGGCTTCCTCAATACTAAACTTTCATGTTTTTTTGTCATTATTCTAATTCTGTGTACTTTTCTGGTTTCTGTTGTTTACTTCAATTACCTTAACATGAGAGATTTAAATTGAACATGGCTCTTGAAGGAGGCTCTTGGTAATCTCAAGGATAAAGGTAGCTACTTTATAACTGTAATATATGGTAATCCTGCTAAATAAAAAATCTTGAACTTTTCAAGAATGACAGCTATATAGTTTATTTTTATCTTGTTTTTTGACAGAGAGTCTTGCTACGTAACCCCATCTGGCCTCGAACTCACAATCCTCCTGCTTCAGCCTCCCAACATGTGCTGCCATGCGTGGATACATTTTTATACTCAGACTGAAGGCGTTCAATGAAGTCTATGTTAACATTTTATTAAATTAAGTAGTTATATTATTTAACATTTAAATTAAACCATAATATTAAACATTTTAGAAATTTTAGATGTTATGCTTTTTTTCTTTGCTCTTAAAAAACCATTTATATTGTGAAAAACATGATTCTCACAGATTATCATTATTGCAGAGCTAAAGAAATAAATTGAAGGGATGGAAACATAATTTCATGATACACACAGTCCCATCTTCTTGCAAACTATCCAAGTGAATCATAAAATTCAGACTTTTAGCAAGTATTATAGCTTTTTCACAGGAAAGAAAAAGACACAGAGGTAGAGGACCTCGCTATGTTCATATAACTAATAGGAATTGGGGTTATGATTCCAGGCCCAGTGTGATTCCAAAGTCAATGTTTTTTACACTAAGATGTTGTTGTTAGGTGCTGTCGAGTTGTGTCCAACTCATAGTGACCCTTATAGGGTTTTCAATGTCTGATTGTTTTGGGACTGCCTGGGGAGTGGATTGCCACATCCGTCTCACAGTTTTGGGGTGCTGGGAATCAAGCTCAGGACCTCAGAGACTACAGTGCAGCACTCTACCAACTGAGCTAAATCGCAGCCCCTTATACTAAGATAGACAATCTTAATTCTTTTACAATGTTGGTGTGCATTTCCATGTCAGGAGAAAGTTGCTGACAATACAATGAGTAGTTAGCAGATTGCCAAGGACAGGTTCTATTCAGGAGCAACATGAATTAATAGATTAGAGACTCATAAGTTTTGTGTTAGGGAATTAGTTTCTCCATGGTGCTTGTGCTCTCTGTCTCTCTCTTTTGCTGTTTTGGTGGAGTGATAATTCTTGCCTAAATTTTCTAGTTGGGTTCATCTTTGAAAGGGAACTGTGGTTATTGTTTCATTTTGCTCTTTTGCCATCTATTCAGAGAATTAGGTAGGAATGTTATCTGTATTGAAGTGGTTAACTTGACTCTTAGACATTAACAGAAGTAGACAGAATTACTATTTTAACCTTCTTGTCTAGGTTTTTTTTTTTCCTTTCTAAAGGGCTACAAATTCCATTTCTCAAAATCCTTTATTTCATTGTCTCTGATAGACAACTTGCTGTCCCAGTCTGAATTCAATAAAGAATGGCATAAAGGTAACAAATGACAAAATCATTGTATTACAGAAAGAAACATGACATTAAAACCCAGAATAACAAATGACTTTAATATAGTTGAAGTATTTCAGAGAGGCTAACAGTCTTCAAATAATTCTATTAAAATCACAGAAAAAAGCATTTTTTAAAAATAATTAGTAATGTCTGCAATCCCCCCTAACAAACATTTGCTGACATATTACAATACTTTTCTCTAGTGTAAACTATGGGCTTGTAAAATGTTTTACCTCAAATAAACAAATATTCTTTTGCATAAACAAAGGTGGGATTGAGAGGGCAGTTTATGGAGAGATAATAGCACAGCACATTAAATACATTAGTCTCAGAAAATAGTTCTAAACATCTTGCAATTACAGATATGAAGGAAGCAGTCTCATTGACACTGAGGTAGCATTGTCAATAAGCAATGAAAGTGTTTTCTAGTTGTTTATTTTTAGAATTTTTTATCAGTACTGAAGGTTGAACTCAGAGCCTTGTGCATACTAGGCAACCTCTGTACCACTGAACTGCACCCTCAGCCCCCTTTCTATTTTTATGTCAACAGAGGATCTCTCTAAGATGCACAAGTATCCCCTGCCTTCAAACTCGTGATCCTCCTGTCTCAGCCTTCTGAGTTGCCAGGATTATAAGTGTGTGCCATGGTGCTTGGCCTATTTTCAGAAATCTTAAGGGAATTTTGCAATAATCAAGCATCTTTTGAAGCATTAACATATTTATTTCTGCTGTTTTAATGAACAATCTCTCACAATGTTTTCCTTAAGTATCTAAAAGTCAGCTATTCCATCACATGTATGTATATATATCTATATCTATCCATTTATGTCTGGCTGTCTATCTATATGTAGTAATATAATCTGTTGCTCCAATAGTTCATTTGTTAGATTTCTATGCTTTGAGCATATTTATTATTTTGAGTATATTTAACCTGTTAACACACAGCATCCTATTTACAGGACAATAACTTATAAGGAAATATTCATCATGCTGTAGTTTGCATTGTTGTTGTTGTTGTTGTTAGGTGCCGTCATGTTGGTATCCGACTCATAGCGACCCTCGTAGGGTTTTCAATGGCTGAGTGCTTCGGGATTGCCTTGGGAGTGGATTGCCAGGCCTTTCTCCCATTTTTGCGGTACTGGGAATTGAACTCGGGGCCTCAGAGACTGCAGCGCAGCGCTCTACCCACTGAGTTTGCATTAGGCTAAACAAAAAAAGCAGGCAGCTGGCAGGATATATAGCTGGCAGGAGATAAGGAAGAGATAAAGTGTGATAACATGGACATGTACACACATCTGATACAAATGTTGAGAAATACTAATCAGTGAATTTGTTACTGTCCTATAAATACGGATAAAGACTTTTCCATAATCTTTCCTACTCACTCTTAGATCTACCTTGCTTCTTTCCGTTATCTGTATAAATGGTTCTAGTAATTCAATGGAAGCCCTTTTGTCCAATGTGATTAGAGAGATAGTTGATTGTTAGCTGAAAAATTAAATTTGTAAAATAGTATTTACAAAAATGTTATATACATATGATAAATATTTTATTTTAACCCAAAACACATAAACATATTTTTGTTGGCCAGTTGTTTCATATAAGGCCAAGGCATATTCCTCACATATGAATTCTCTAATTGGAATACTTCAATGTCTTTTTTATACAAACCAGACACATCATATATTACTGACAGTTCCATTGGTATTGTTCAGAATTTCCACTGGTCAGATATGGAATTAACTGTATTTGTTATAATTGTGTTTAAAATAAGGATTAGCAGGTCAAAGGTAAAGCAGCAAACCATTAAGGACTACTGGTTAATTTGGAGTTCTAAAATCTGTAGTCATTTTCTAGTGCTATTGTAACAATTTGCTACAAATTTAGTGGATTAAAATGACACACTTTTATTATTATAGGGTACTGGAAGGTATAAGTCCAACACATACCTCATTGCATCAAAATCATGGTGTTGGAAGGGTGCTGTTTCTTCCTGGGGGTTCTAGGGGGAAGCTATTTCCTTATTTTCTGCAGCTTCTAGAGGCAACTCTTGTCCCTCGGATCAAGCCTCTCCGTTTACCATTTCAAAGCCATCAAGGTTGCCTCTCTCTGACAGTTTTCCCATGGTTGCATTGCTCCCTTTTCCATAGCATAGTTTTCCCCTCTTGAAGACCCATGTGATTAGATTAGACCCTTCCTTTGCCCCTAAGCTATGCAGAATAATCTCCTTATCTGAAGATTCTTAACTGCACCTTCAAAATCTCTTATGCTATGTAATGAAACATATTCACAGATTCAAAGGATAAGGACATGGACATCTTTGGCCAGGAAAGCATTATTCTGCCTATTAGTCTACCCTATGGGCTCCAAAACTCATGTCTCACCCATATAAAAATAGATTCACTCCATTTCAAGGTCCCTCAAATTCTCAACCAATTGTTGCATCAATGCAAAGTCTAAAATATCATCATTCTCCAAGTCCAAATGTCATTATCTAAACCCTCTAAATTCTGTAGGGGTGAGGCTATGAAAGAATCTATTCCAGGGCATAATTCTCCATCTGTGCTATTTATGACAATGAAAAAACAAGTTATCTGCTCTCAAATACAATGGGAGGATAAGTACAGGATAATAGTCAAATACATTCTGGTTCAAAAGATAGAGCAGCATATCATGTTCTCCTTTTAATTTATTCTTTCATTTTCTCATCAGTAGTTTCCCAGCATTTGTCCACTGCCCAGTTTCAAGGCTCTTGTATATTTTTAGGTATTTGTTAGAGCAGTACAGCACTGAATCACAAGCAATACCTTCCTTCCCACCTGAGGCAGCTTGTGGTTCCTGTAACCATATGTTAATTTTACCTGGTCTCGAGCATTATGTGCCTGTAGCCGCACCACTGTGGCATCGGATGCCCTCAGATCTTGGAAGCTAAGCAGGGTCAGGCCTGTTTATTACTTGGATGGGAGACCGACTAGGGACACCAGGTACTGTAGGCTTGGGAGAAGGACCTGGCAACCCACTCTCAAAAAACAATCAGCCATTGAAAATCCTATGAATACCAGAGAAGCACAATAAATAGTTTCCTCTGTTGTACATAGGGTCGCTATGAGTCAGACACCAACTGGAGGGTACCTAACAACAACAAGGAGTGTTATGTAAATATATTCATATATACTATTTGACTCTTTCTGATCAGTATAATGTTTTTGATCTTTACTAATGTTTTTGGTGTTACTGGTTAATCTTTTTAATGCTGAGTAGTATTCTGTTTTATAAACATGTCCCAAGGTATTTATTCTGTGGGTGAACTTTTTGGTTGTTTTTACTTTTTAATTGAAATAAATTGCTATGAAATCTTTTAATAAGTCAGTTTGTGGAGATATATTTTTATTTATGTTGAGTAAGAAAATTTCTGTGTCATAGTGTCGATTATGCTTACCTTTTAAAGAAATTGCTTGTTTTGTGAAATTGCTTGTTTTGTGCTTGTGAAATAGTGTGGTATAAGGAGTTTGGTATCTATGTGTGTGTGTGTTAGGTGCCCTCGAGTCATATTAGACTCGTAGCGACCCTTACAGGGTTTTCAATGGCTGATTGCTTTGGGATTGACTTGGGAATAGATTCCCACATCTTTCTCCTGTTTTTGCAATGCTAGGGATTAAACTCAGGACCTAAGAGACTGCATAGCAGAGCTCTACCAACTGAGCTAAACCCCAGTTCCTGGTAGCTCTATACATTCCTCAAGGTTGGGATGCTCAGGCTTCTTGATTTTAGCTTCTAATAGGTAAATGCCTGCAACAGTACCCCTGTGGTGTCCGTTCTCCTCAGATCTCAGGAGCTAAGCAGGGTTAGGCCTGGTTAATACTTGGATGGAAGACCACATGGGACCACCAGGTGCTGTAGGCTTGGGAGAAGGACCTGGCAACCCACTCTCAAAAAATAATCCCCCACTGAAAACTCTATGAATAGCAGAGAATCATTAACAATCTGTTTTGCCTGTTCTACATAGGGTCCTGAGTCAGACACCTACTTGAGGACACTTAACAATAATAATAGATAAATAATAGGAACTCATTGTGGTTTAAATTTGTTTTGCATTGATAATTGGTGATGTTGACCATATGTTTACTTCCCTTCTCTTCATCTACTTTTAATACTTCTTGATTATTGATTTTTTATTAATTTATTTCTTGACATAGTTTTTTCTGTGCTTACCTTACTTGGGACACATTGTCCTTGGTGCTGTAGATTTATAACTTTTAACAATTCTGGAAAAAATTCAGCCATTATTTCCTTAAAATTTTTATTTGCCATTCTCTTTTTGGTCTTACATTTTTGGTCTATGTGGTATGTTTCACAAGTATAGAAATTGCTTTGTTTTCAAGTTCACTGATTTTTTTTCTCAGCAATACCTAACCTGCTGTTAATTCTATGTAGTGGATTTTTTTTGAGTCATTTTTATTGAAGTTTAATTTACATATAGTAAAATTCACTTCTTTAGATGTTAACCAGGAGATTTTATTTTTGTTTCAGATATTGCATTTTTCTTTTTGACAATTTCTACTTGATATTGTTTTTGCATTTTGTGCCCATGTTTAATTTAAACATTTTTTGTTTTTTTTGTTTTGTTTTTGAGACAAGGTCTCTCTACATAGCCCAGGCTGACCTTGGACTTGTGATCTTCCTGCCTGAGCCTCCCAAGTGTTGGGATTATAGTCATGTGTAATTGTGGCTGGTTTAAAAAAAATTTTAATACAGTTTAACAGCTGTTTTAAAAAGCCTTATGTATTTGTCTATCATCTTTATTATTTCTGTATCTTATCTTATTTACATTGGCTTATTTTTCTTTCTGCTTTTTTTTTTTTTTTTTTTTTTTTTTTTTTTTTTTTTTTTTTTTTTTTTTTTTTTTTTTTTTTTTTTTTTTTTTTTTTTTTTTTTTTTTTTTTTTTTT
>VMDO01014986.1:30073-40642 GCA_007922755.1 Pedetes capensis | reverse complement strand
TGATTTTGATTCACCTTTTTCTATTTTCCTTGTCTCATTGTTACATGTTTAGAATTTGTATCTGTCTTTTAAAATAGCTTTGTGTGGAAGTAGCTAACTTTCTTTATTTCCTTCTTTCTCTTTCCTTCCTTCCCTTCCTTCCTTCCTTCCTTTCTTTCTTTCGTTTTCTTTCTTTCCTTTCTTCTTTCTTTCTCCCTCTCTTTCTTCCCCTCCCTCCATGTCTCCCTCTCTCCCTCCCTCTCTCCCTCCCTTCCTTCCTTCCTTTCTTCTTTTACTGGAGGGCTGAACCCAGGGTCTCACACATACTTTCCAAGTGTTCTGCTACTGAGCTGAACCTCCAGCCCCTTTTCTATTTTTTATCTTGAGACAGAGTCTTGCTAAATTACACAAGTAGCCTTTGGCCATGAACTCACAATCCTCCTGCCTCTGCTTCCTGAGTCACTGGGATTACAGGCATGCACCACTGTACCTGGGCTTCTTTACTGGAAGGTGATTTAGATGTGAGAGTTGTTGTTGTTAGGTGCCGTCGAGTTGGTAATCGACTCACAGTGACCCTCATGGGGTTTTCAATGGCTGTTTCGGGATTGCCTTGAGAGTGGATTGCCACGTCCTTCTCCCATTTTTGGGGTGCTGGGAATTGAACTCGGGACCTCAGAGACTGCAACACAGTGCTCTACCAACTGAGCTAAATCCCAGCCCTAGATGTGAGAGTAGCAGTAAGTTAAATAAACTACCCAGGTCCTTTCTGACCTCTGATTCTAACAGTATTAAAGAAACTTTTCTTCTGTTTCTTGACAGCTATCTGCCTTCCTAGATTTTATAAAATTGCTTTCATTATTTATTTATTTATTTTCAGAAGGAAGATATTTTCAGTTCCTTGGGGTCTTTGTCAAAATTGCAAAACAAGAGTCCTTTTTTTTTTCTTTTTTTCTTTTTTTGCAGTACTGGGGGTTGAACCAGGGCCTTGTGCTTGCATGCTTTTGCAAGTGCTGGACCCTGAGCTACCATTTCCAGCCCATTTTTTTTTTCACTTTTTGAGACAGGGTCTTGCTAAATTACATAGACTGCCTCTGGTCTCAAACTTGCAATTCTCCCGCCTCCGCCTCCAAAGACACTGGGATTATAGGTGTGTGCCACCACACCCGGCAAGAGATTTCTTTTTTTTAATTAATAATTTTTAATGTATAACTTAATGGGTCTCATTATGACAATTCCATACATACATTTCATTGTGCCTTGCTCTTGTTCACTTCCCCCTTACTCTGTCATGAACCCCCTCTCCAATCCCCTCTGTCCTCACCAATCATCTCCCTTCCACTTGTGTGTCTTTTCTTTCTTTCTTTTTTTTTTTTAGATAACTATAAGGCTGGGGTTTAGCTCAGTGCTTCTCTGTGCTCTCTGGAGCCATGGGTTTGATCTCCAGCACTACAAAGAATGGGAGAAGGACATGGCAATCCACTCCCAAAGCAATCCTGAAATAATCAGTTTTTGAAAATCCTATGAATAGCACAGAAGTACTGACATAGTGCTGGGCATGGCACAGTGTCAGGGAGTGTTTCATTCTCTTGTGCATAGAGTTGCTATGATTCGGACCCAACAACATACCTATCTATATATGTACACCCTCATTTTGCTGTAAGGGCAACATACGTGATATTTCCTTTCTTTTCTCCCTTACCATTTCTTCTTAACCCCCTTCTGCTTTTCTTTATTCCATTATCTTTCCCTACTTAGGTTCCATCTGCTTTCATGATCTATGTGTTTTAATAATGAGTATATATTGAAGTCTAACACCCACATATGAGAGAAAATGTGATGTTTATCTTTCAGGATCTGGCTCATTTTGCTTAAAATGATGAACTCTAGTTCCATCCATTTTCCAATGAATGCCATAATTTTGACCTTCTTTGTGGCTGAATAAAATTCCATGGTGTATATATACCAGAACTTCCTTATCCACTTATCTGTTGATGGATACCTAGGTTGAGTCCATATCTTGGCTATTGTGAATAATGTCACAATAAACATGGATAAGCAGGTATATTTGTGGTATATTGACTCATATTCCTTAGGATATATACCCAGGTGTGGTATAGCTGGATCATGTGGTAGTTTTATTTTTAGTTTTTTAAGGAATATTCATACTGATTTCCATAGTGGCTGGACCAACCCTGCATCTCCACCAGCATTGTATAAGGGTTCCTTTTTTGTTGTTGATGGTAGCAATTCTGACTGGGGTGAGATGGTATTTCAGTATAGTTTTGATTTGAATTTTCCTGATGGCTAAGGATGTTCAACATTTTCTTATATGATTGTTGGCCATTTGTATTTCTTCTTTTGAGAAGTCTCATTCAGTTTTTTTGTCCACTGTTTGGTTAGATACTTTGCTTTTTTAGTGTTTAATTTTTTGAGCTCCTTATATATTCTAGATATTAATCCTCTATGTGATGTATAGCTGGCAAAGATTTTCTCTTATTCTGCAGTTTGTCTCTTCACTCTGATAATTGTGTCCTTTTTGTGCTAAAGATTTTAATTTCATGCCATTCCATTTGTTGATTCTTGCTATTGTTTCCTGTGCTTTTGGGGTCCTTTTCAGAAAGCCCTTTCCTATGCCTATGTTTTGAAGTGTTTTCCTCTAGCAGTTTCAAAGTTTCATGTTTTGCATTAAGGTCTTTGAACCATTTTGAATTGATTTTTGTACAAGTTGGGAGAGAGGGATCTAATTTCAGTCTTCTGCATGAGGATATCCAGTTTTCCTAGATCATTTGTTGAAAAGGATATCTTGTCTCCAAAGTATATTTTTGGCACCTATGCCAAATATTAGGTGGCTATGGCTGCATGATGGGAGAAGGACATGGCAATCTACTCCCAAAGCAATCCCAAAACAATAAGCCTTTGAAAACCCTAAGAGGGTGGCTATGAGTCAGACCTGACTCTATGGCATCTAATAACAACATGGCTGCATGAGTTTATTTATGGATCTTCTATATTGTTCCATTGGTCTACATGTCAGTTTTTGTGCCAGTTCGATGCGGTTTTATAAACTATAGCTTTATAGTATAGTTTACAATCAGAATAGTAATGCCCCCCTGCATTATTCTTTCTGCTCAGGATCACTTTAGTGATTTGGGGTCTATTGTGATTCCATATAAATTATAGGATTGTTTTCTCTATTTTTGTGAAGAATGTCATTGGGATTTTGATGGGGATTGCATTAAATCTGTAGATCGTTTTCAGTAGTATAGCCATTTTGACAATTAATTCTTCTAATCCATGAGCATAGGTGGGGTTCCACTCAGACCCAGTTGAGGACAGAGCCTTGACCTGACACCAAATGGGTCTCTGGAACCCTCAGGACCAGGATGATGGAATGGTTGGAGGCGTTAAAGAAGGACCTCTGGGAGACCTTCTCTAGGAAAGGGGACAGGAAAGCATTATTGGGTTGCTCCCTCAAAGAGGGACAAACAGCAAGCAGCCTTTGCAAGTGGCAGCTCAAGGCCAGCAGCATAGAATGCTACTGCCTTAATGATGCTATAGCTAGCAAGGCTACAGCTTTGATGTTATCTGGGAGACATGGGAGGTCTGCTGGTCTTGACTCTCACAGCTCACCTTCTCTACCCTCCTCCTTCCCAGGGTTGGGAGGAATTGGAGGGTGCTTCATGCTTTGCTAGTAGCCTTTGGTGCTTCGGGGCCCCTGGGCTTGACTCACCAGTTTGATTACAGTCTGCCACAGGATTGGGGAGCACTGGATCAAAGTGATGGGGTCCAGACAGCAAGTGGAGAACAGTGAAGGGTGAAGGTGGGGTCTAGGAGCCTGTTTATATAGGCTCCTGGAAGGGGGTGTGTACTGGGAACAGCCAATCATGGTACATTCCAGGTAAACTGTCATACCTGCCATGTGGGACAGTTGTTCAAATAGGGTGATTTTGGGGTGCAGATAAGATTGGTGGGTAAGGTGTGGAGGGGTCCAATCATATGGATTCCTTTAGGAGCCAATCAGGGGGTTTGGGGTGACCAATTAGGGTAGAGGTGGTTAGGACAGGGTCTGGCTGGTCAGGAGCCATCTTTGGTCACTCGATGGGAGGGGGGATAAAGGAGTGACTAGAATGTGGCCTGGGGTCATCCAGAGGTCAGTCCCTCAGGCTGGCCAGAGAGACCCTAATTAGGGGGTGTTTTTTAGAAGTCCCCAACATAGGAGATATTTCCACCTTCGGGTGTCTTTTTTTTTAATGTTTGAAAGTTTTCATCGTGGAGGTCTTTTACCTTCTTGGTTAGGTTTATTCCCAGGTATTTTATTTATTTTGAAGCTATTGTGAATGGGATTGTTTTCCTGGTTTCTTTCTCAACCTGGTTGTTGTCAGTATAAAGAAAAGTTACTGATTTTTGTATGTTAATTTCATATCCTGCTACTTTGCTGAAAGTGTTTATCAGCTCTACGAGTTTTCTGGTAGTCTTTAGAATCTTTTAAGTATAGAATCATGTCATCTGCAAATAGGGATAATTTGACTTCTTCCTTTGCAATTAGATCCCTTTTTTTTTCTTTTTATTATCTTATTGTTGTGGCAAAAGCTCAGTTACTACATTGAATAGCATTGGAGACAGTAGACACCTTTTTCTTGTCTCTGATTTTTGGGGAAATGCTTTTAATTTTGTTCCATTTAGTATGATGTTGGCTATAAGTTTTTCACATATTGTCCTTATTATGTTGAGGTATATTCCTTTAATTTCTAGTTTCTTCAAGGCTTTTTAAATAAAAAGATGTTGAACTTTGTCAAAGATCTTTTCTGCATCTATTGATAGGATCATGTGGTTTCTGTTTCTGAGTCTATTTATATGCAGTACTAAATTTACTGTCTTGCATATGTTGAACCAACCTTGCATCCTTGGAATGAAAACAACTTTATCATAGTGTATAAATTTTTTAATGTGTTGTTGAAGTTGATTTGCAAGTATTTTATAAAGAATTTTTACATCTAGGTTCATCAAAGAAATTGGTGTGTAGTTTTCCTTTTTGGATATATTCTTATCTGGTTTTGCTATCAGGGTAATATTGGCTTCATAGAATGAGTGTGGTAGTGTTCCTTTTATTTGTATTCTGTGGAATACTTTGAGGGGCATTGGTGTTAATTCTTCTTTAAAGGTTGTGTAGAATTCAGCAGTGAATCCATCTGGTCCTGGGCTTTTCTTTGTTGGAAGAGTCTTTATTACTGCTTCAATATTGCTGTTCATTATAAGTCTATTTAAGTTGTTTATATCCTCTTGACTTAATTTTGGCTGCTCATATGTGTTTGGGAATTTATCCATCTTGTCTACATTTTCCAGTTTCTTGGAATATAATTCTTCAAAATATTCCCTAATGATTCTCTGAATTTCATTGGTACCTATTGTAATGTTCCCATTTCCATTTCTACTGTTCTTGATTTGAGTGTTCTCTCTCTCTCCTATGGTTAGTTTGGCTAAGGGTTTGTCCATCTTGTTTATCTTTTCAAAGAACCAGCTCTATGTTTCATTAACTCTTTATTATTCTTTTAGTCTCCATTTCATTAATTTCTGCTCTATTTCTTTCCATCTAATGTTTTTTGAATTTTGTTTGTTCTTCTTTTTCTAAGAGCTTGAGGTGCATTATTAAGTTATTTGTTTGAGCATGCTCTAATTTTTTAGTGTAGGCACTCATTGCTATAAATTTCCCTCTTAGAACTGCCTTTGCTGTATTCTAAAAGTTCTGGTAGGTTGTGTTTTCATTTTCATTTGATTTTAACAATTTAAAAATTTCCTCTCTGATTTTTTCAAGCACCCATTGGTCATTTAAGAATGTATTATTCATTCTCTATGTATTTGCATGGCTGGGGTTTAGCTCAGTTGGTAGAGTGCTGTGCTGCAGTCTCTGAGGTCCCGAGTTCAATTCCCAGCACCGCAAAAATGGGAGAGAAGGGCCTGGCAATCCACTCCCAAGGCAATCCCAAAACAGTCAGCCATTGAAAACCCTATGAGGGTCGCTATGAGTCGGATACCAACTCGACAGCACACAACAACAACAACAACAACAACAACAACAACAACAACAATGTATTTGTATAGTTTCTATAATTTCTCTTGCTGTTCATTTCTCATTTTATTCCATAATGGTCCAATAAGATATATGAAATTATCTTGATTTTTCTGTATTTGTTAATATTTGATTTATGGCCTAAAATTTCTGATCTATTTTAGAGAAAGGTCTATGAGCTGCTGAGAATGTGTATTCTGTAGCTTTTGAGTGGAATATTCTGTATATGTCTATTAAATCCATTTTATCTATTGTGGTATTTAACTCTGAGATTTCTTTGTTGATTTTTTTTGTCTGGATGTCCTACCTATTGGCAGTAGGGTATTAAAGTCACACACTATTATTGTATCTGTACATGTCTGTCCCTTAAAGTCCAGTATTGTCTTTTAAATGAAGTTTATCCACTGTTGTTCAGTGCATATATATTTATAATTGTTACACCTTCTTGGTCAATTGTTCTCTTTATTAATATGTAGTAACCTTCTTTGTCTCTTTGGACTAGTTTTACCTTGAAGTCTACTTTGTCTGATATAAGAATGGCTGCTCCTTTTTTTTGCTTTCCAGTTGCTCAGTATATCAATTCCCATCCTCTCACTTTCAGTCTGTGGGCATCATTGCCAGTGAGAAGTATTTCTTGAAGACAACAAATTTTTTGATCTTGTTTTTTAATCCAGTCAATTAATCTATGTCTTTTAAGTGGAGAGTTAAGACTATTTATATTTAGGTATGGTATTGAGAGAGGTTTGCTAGTTGTTGTGTTGGGTGTATTCCTGGTTGTTTCATAAACTATTCATTCTTTTCTTTCTCCCTTATTTATAATCTGGGTTTGCTGGCTTTTGAGTTATATATGATTGATTCTTTCCTAGTTCTCTTTAGTTTTGCTGTTTTCAGGAAGTTTATTCTTTCCTATGCTCTCCTGGTGATGATTATCTTTCTTCCTCCTCTATGTGTAGGATTCCTTTTAGTATCTTCTGTAGTGTTGGGGTGGTGGTCAGGTGTTACTTTAGTGTGTGTTTATTTTGAAATGTCTTTATCTCTTCATCAATTTTACTTTATCCCATTTTTTCCATACTGGTGATTTGAACCCAAGGCCTTGTGCTTGCATGCTATGCAAGTGCTATACTACTGAGCTGCATTTTCAGCCCATTTTTTACTTTTTATTTTGTGAGAGGGTCTTGGTAAGTTATGCAGGCTGCCCCTAGTCTCAAACTTGTGAGCCCCCTACCACTGCCTCCCCAGTCACTGAGATTACAGGTGTGTGCCACTGTGTCTGGCCTTTCTCCATCAATTTTAAATGAAAACTTTTTTTTTTTGTGGTACTGGGGGTTGAACCCAGAGCCTCATACTTGCATACTTTGCAAGTGCTATACCACTGAGCTGCACCCTCCAGCCCCCCTTTTTTCTGTTTTGAGACAGGGTCATGCTAAATTATGCAGACTGCCTCTGGTCTCGAACTTGTGATCCTCCTGCCTCTGCCTCCCAAGTTGCAGGAATTACAGGCATACACCACTGTGCCCAGCTCTTAAATAAAAACTTTACTGGATATAATAACTGTGGTTGGTGGTTATTAATTTTCAGGGCTTGAAGTATATCTTTTCATCCCTTCCTGGAACTTAGGGTTTCTATTGAGAGGTCTGATGGATTTCTGATGGGATTTCCTTTGTAAGTGAGTTGGTGACTTTCTCTTGAAGCTTTTAATATTGTTTCCTTGTTCTTTAATCTTGGCATTTTTGTAATTATGTGTCATGGGAGGTTCTTTTCTGGTCATATCTGTTTGGTGTTCTAAATGCCTCTTATAGTTGGATGTCCATTTCTTCCCCCAGATTTGGAAAATTTTCTGCTATAATTTCACTGACTATGGTTTTATGCCTTTAGTTTTTGTTTCAGCTCCTTCCTCTAACCCTTGGATTCTTATGTTTGGTCTCTGATGATGTCCCAAAGTCCCTGAAAATTCTGTTCATGTTCTTTTACTTCTCTTCTTTGTTGGTATTTGAATGTAGTATTTTTCAAACTTATCTTCCATCACAGATATTCTATCTTCTGCTTTATCTAGTCTGCTGGTGATGTTTCCCACTATGTTTTTTATTTAGTTTATTGAGCTCTTCATTTGCAACATTTCTGTTTGAATCTTTTTAAATCTCAATTTTCTTGTTGAATTTCTCATCCATTTTGATGACTTTGTCTTCTACATTGTTGACTTTCTGACCTAGGTCCTGTATGGATTTCCTTATCTCATACATTTAATTATTTGTATCCTCTTTGAAGTCCTTGATCACTTTTATAAGTAAACCTTTAAATATTTTGTCTGACATTTCAACTGTTTCAGTATCTTTGGGTTCAATGGTTAAAGAATCATGGTATTTTGGAAATGAGTTGCCTTGCTTTTTCATGTTTCTTGTGCTTCTGATTTGTGATTTTTTCATCTGTATGGGTGGCTATCTCTTCTCATTTTGTTTGGGGTCTTCATAGTGAGCATTTTTCTTGTGACCACACCCTTCAGTGCCTGTTCCAGAAAGGAAGACAAACCACTATAACAGTTAGAATATCTGACCAACCCAGATATAGAAACACATTTAAAATCACTTAATGCCAACTACTACACCATCAATGCCCATAAAACAGAGAATGACAATAATAATAGTGAGTAACCTATGAGGTTACAAAATGCTTAGGGTGAAGGGATAAATAGTATTTGCCTGAAATAGGAAGAGGGGCAGAGAAAGGGGAGACAGGAAGATGCGTCAAGGGTGAAGTAAAAGAAAGGAGAATAATGAGCTAGAAAGGAAAGGAATATGAGGAAGAGGGAGGGAAAGGAGCTAAATATAAAAAGAAATGATTGCATGATAAAGAAAAAGATATATAAACAGAAGTAGGTAAATGTATGCAGAGCAATAAGAAGTAGTAGCCTAAAAGAGTTAAAGTATAGTAAATAGAAAAAGAGAGGTATAGAAAAAGGCAGGAAGGCTGAAAAAGATAGAAAAAAATTAAAAAGAAAAAAGATAAAAATTATATTAGAAAAAAGGGAGATGAGGAAATGAAAATTAACAATGAAAAAATAGTAAATAATAATTGAAAAAAGAGAGAAACGCCAATTTGCTCACCTGAAGCTTCAGTGTCTCTGGAAACTAAAGCAGGAGAATCTTAAGCCCCAGACCAGAGGCAGCCTGTGCAATTCAGTGTGATCTTGTCTTTAAGCAAAAACAAGAAAAAGGCTAGGAATACTACACCATGTCACTATCATTACCATAGCACAGCTTAAAGAAAAAAAATAAAAATTATTTTAAAAATAACAATAAGAAAAAGTACTGGAGAAGCTTCGTTCTGTGGCCTCTAATATTGGAGTCCCTTAGGTGGAGGGATTGTCAGTTAAGGATGGAGTCTTTTTGTCTGACCATGGTTCAGAGTTGACAGTCTCTGTAGTTCCCCTTAGGAGATGGAATTGCCTTCTCTTTCCAGTGGGTGGGGCTTGCTTCTGAGTAACTTTACCCAGCCTCTTTCTGCCAGAACCTCTCAGTGTGTCAGGGTCCTATTTCCCACCTCACTGCAACTGCCAACTGCAAGTGTGTAGCATGCTGGGGTTATGATAGGACACCCCCAGGCTCTCCACAACTGATAGTTCTTTGTTTTCAGGTCCTGTAGGTAGCTCAGTCTTACATAATAGGTTCCTGTTCAAGAAGGCACCTCATAAAAGCCCTCTGAGACATGGAGTGTGGGAAAAAGAGTCACTTCTCCAATGCTGAACCCTTCAGTCAGGGAGAACCACTGTCTCAGCAAGTCCCTGGAAGAGTTCAAGGGCTTCAAGGACTGTGGGCTTATCCTGTGGGCCTGCCAGTCTGATGGCCAGGACTGTTTGGCTTAGCTCTTTGGATGAGAACTCTGTTTTCCCTCCCCCACTGGAAGCCATATCTGGACATGTGTCCTCATCAGTTGTTCTTACTGTTCAGCTCTGTTAGGCTATCTGGGACTATCCAACAGCCTCCTTTATGGTTTCTGTGCTTCTCCAGACCTTCTTTCTATGGAAAAAACTCCATTCCTTCCTATTCTACCTCATTTGTCTTACCAGGTCACATAGAGGATGCTTTTGATTCACACTCTTAATCTGGAAGTCACAAGAGAGTTCTTGACTGCAATGATTTCCTGTTCCTGAATAGGACGATTCTTACAAAAATAAATAGTATTACCTATACTTACATGCAAAATCAAATATTAATGGGGCCTATTGCAGTAAAGTCCAGAACAAATTGTCTCTATAGTTTAATTCTCAAGCAAAAATTTTGCTTAAAGGAAAAATGAACTTGTTGGGTGCAGTGGCTCATGCCTATATTCCCAGGGACTCAGGAAGTGGAGGCAGAAGGATCCCAAGTTTGAGACCAGAGGCAGTCTTTGTAATTTAGCAAGTCCCCATCTCAAAAAAAAAAAAAAAAAAATTTGGCTGGGTGTGCAGCTCAATGGTAGAGCACATGCAAGTGCAAGGCTCTGTGTTCAACTCCCAGTACCACCAAAAAAAAAAAAAAAAAAAAAAA
>VMDO01014986.1:18070-29973 GCA_007922755.1 Pedetes capensis | reverse complement strand
CCAGAGGAAATGCTAATGTTCTAGATAGTTGTTCTTAGGAAAGTATCAAGTTCGTATATCAGAAGACAGATAAAACAATATTGCAAGTACCAAGAAAAGGTTTTTAGTCAGAACAAAGGCTAGAGTCCATGACTTCCTATTATTTTTTGCTGACTATTTTTATTCTATGTTGATATATGTTCCATATATACATGGTTATTGTCTTCTCTTTTATGTATGGTAATATGAATGGATTAGGAAACTCTGCCCCTCAAATATCTCCCCAATTAATTACTAAATCCACATAATCTCATTTAACTCAGTTCAATCATTAAATAGTTTTGGGTGGTGGGGAGAGTAGCTAAATAACAGGTGGAATGACTTTTAGAATGTCTCTATACATGTTGGAAAAGAAGATAGTTGGCAGGGGTTAGTAGGCAGAGGTAAATGCCTTCATTATTCATATTTTGCAGATTACTTGTTTGGTTTATCTCATTGTTCCTTAGCAAGTCATTTATACAGATTAGACATAAGGGGTAATATATATTCCCAAGGCAGGCTTTTTTTGATGAGAAGTTCTAACATAAAAAGATACCCTGGTATGCCCACAGAGATTAGGAGGAAGTATAATAGAACATGGGGCTGGGATTTAGCTCAGTTGGTAGAGTGCTGCACTGCAGTCTCTGAGGTCCTGAGTTCAATTCCTAGCACCCCAAAAATGGGAGAAGTGCCTGGCAATCCACTCCCAAGGCAATCCTGAAACAGTCAGCCATTGAAAACCCTATGAGGGTCGCTATAAGTCGGATACCAACTCGATGGCACCTAACAACAACAATAACAGAACATGGACAGGACTGCTGGAAGTTGGTGAGAAAACCCTAAAATGCCATTGATTTTCTGGGCTGATTTAATGAATCTAACAACTGGCTGACAGTGGTAACACCTTTCAGTTTTATTACATTTTCCCTATCTTTCCTGATTTTGTGGACTTAGATATAAAGGAGAACATTCCTAAAAGAAGGTAGAGGGTTATTATTATTATTATTATATTATTACTATTACTAGAAAATAGAGTATACCCAAGTTATTTGAAAGTTAGATTGTGAACAGCTGAGAGGTACAGATTGTGTTTTATTAATTATTGCATTTGTGTACTACTTAGTCCAAAGCTTTATTCCTAGAAGAAGATCAATGTTTTCTGAATTGAACTGAATGTATCATGCTGTTTGTTGTCCCTTAGATCCAAATAACATACATAAAGTAAAATAATGTCATTCAGTGAATACTATTGAGTATAACCCAAATTTAACAATAGAAAAGTTATTTATAATATGTAGCAAATAGTTCCTGAAAGTATGGAATAGTGGTTAGTTGATTTTTCAAAAAACCAAACCAAACAAAATACAAGTTAAAAAGAGAAACTTCTGTTTGAAAGACAAAACAAAACTAAACTAAAAATCTCTTTCTCTCTGGTGAATATAAAAATGGGTGAAATTCTCTGATGCTTGGAGAAATCAATTTGGCTGCATTATTCTCTGTTCTTCCTCTAATATACAGTAAAGCAACAAATAAATGTTCATTCTGAAATTTTAAATTTTTTTAAAAATTAATTTATTAACTGTTACATTAGAATATGTTATGTGTGTTAGGTGCCGTTGAGTCGGTATCCGACTCATAGTGACCCTTATAGGGTTTTCAATGGCTGAGTGCTTCGGGATTGCCTTGGGAGTGGATTGCCAGGCCCTTCTCCCATTTTTGCGGTGCCGGGAATTGAACTCAGGACCTCAGAGACTGCAGTGCAGTGCTCTACCCACTGAGCTAAATCCCAGCCCACATTAGAATATAGTGACCCTATATACAAGAAACAAAACATCACCAAAAGACAGAACACTGCCTGACACTGTGTCATGCTTGGTGCTATTGTCATGCATCTCTGCTAGTCATAGGATTTTCAATGGCTCATTGTTTTTTGGGAGGGAGCTGCCGGGTCCTTCTCCCAAGGCTACAATACCCGGTGTTCCCAGGATGTCCCCCATCCAATTACTAACCAGGCCTGACCCTGTTTAGATTCTGATGGGTCTGGATGCCAGGGTGGTACGGCTGCAGGTGCTAGGCCTAGTAATGAGTTTCAAATCTGAGGCCTAGACTTAATTCTCTTTCTCCATGAAGCAGGAGGCATCTTGTACTATGCTAGACTGCTCTGAGTTAGAGGAGGGATGATGTCAGAAACTCTTCCATTTCTGCCTTCTTCAATGTGTTTTCATTATTGTTATACTAAAAGCAGGCACTGTGGTCTCTCACCCAATTTCTTTGGCACGTGAGAAGGTAGCTTGGTGTGTGAATAGCTATTGAACTTGGTGTGTCTGTGAGGAGAGATCACTGGAGGATCTTACTCAGCCACTATCTTGCTCCTCCCCCACAGGTATATATTTTATGAACAACAACAATATATTCCACAAAATCATGTTTTCACTTTTTAATCAATTATCAGAGGTATATTATAGACTTACCTAAGTCAAAATGTAAATTTGACAAAATAAATATTATCTCTTTTTTACGTCAAATAGCTGAAAATATATGTAGAAAACTTGTTCATTTATGATAGAGCAGAATTTAGTATTAATTTACTTGTTCATTTCAATCAAATTATTCCTATATTCTTTGTTTAAGTACTTTGGTAATAAGTATTCTATATTTTTAGGTTCTCCTCAATGAAGAAAGAGCTCATATTATGTTGTTTCTTTATTCCTCAAAGAAAATTAGATCCAATCTGCTTGCAGAAAAATGAAAACTGACCCTTATCTCTCAATATGAATGAGAGTTAACCCAAAATGTATAAAAGACCTCAACATAAAACCAGAAACTTTAAAATTAATAGATGAGAGGATAGGCAATACACTACAATATATAGGCATAGGAAAGTATTTCCTTAGTAGGACTCCAATTGCTCAAGAAATTGCAACAAGAATAGACAAATGGGATTACAAGAAATTAAAAAGCTTCTGTACAGCAAGGGAAACAATCAACAGAGTCAAAGAAATCCTCACTGAGTGGGAAAAAGTCTTCACATCCTATATATTGGACAGAGGACTAATTTCCAGAATTTATAAAGAACTCAAGAAAACAATAACCAAGAAAACAAATAACCCAATACACAAATGGGCAAAGGAACTGAACAGAGAGTTCTCAAAGGAAGAGGCCTGTAAAGCCATGAAACACATGAAAAAATATTCAACATCCCTAGCTACTAGGGAAATGCAAACCAAAACAACTCTGAGATTCCACCTTACTCCAATAAGAATGGCCAAGATCAATAAAACAAATAACAACAAATGCTGCGAGGTTGCAGAGAAAACAGAACTCTCTTACACTGCTGGTGGAGCTGTAAATTGGTCCAACCACTTTGAAAATCAATATGGAGGTACCTCAGAAAACTAAAAATAGATCTACCATATGACCCAGCTATAACACTATTGGGAATATACCCAAAGGGAGATAATTCATCATCCCACAGGGACACCTGCATCTCCATGTTCAATGTAGCACTTTTCACAATTGCAACTGGTTAAGTCAAATTACATTAGGAAAATAATAAAAATCTTTTTTTGCACTTTTCGCAAGGATATGGAATCAACCAAAGTGCCCATCAACAGAAGAATGGATAAAAAAACTATGGTACATATACACAATGGCATGCTACTCAGCAATATAAAACATGAAATAATGTCATTTGCAGCAAAATGGATGGAATTGGAGAAAATTATTTTAAGTGAATGAACACAAGCCCAAAAAGAGAAATACCACATGTTCTCACTCATATGTGGGAGCTGAATCAAAATTAAAAGGAAGGAAAAATCCTATACAGAAATTAGAACATAATCAAAAGCTAAGAGTCAACTTAGGGACAAGTTAAGGAGCAGAAAGGAGGAGGGAGGGATGTAGCAAAACGAAGAGATGATGGGAGAAGACAGGAGGGGGAGTAGGGACAAGGAGGAGCGAGGAATGAGAGAGAGGGTGACTTCAAAGTAAACAACCCAACTTTAATAGTTTGGGAAATGATTATAACAATGCCAATAATACCAAAGAATGGTAATAACACAAATGGGCTAGATTATTCATATAATACTACTGACAATGTAAAAAGATAGATCACTACAGAAAAAAATTTGGACCTTAAACATAATTGGGATGCAAAGGTATAAAAGACATGCAGTGTAGAAAAGAAGCCTTTGGTGAGGGTGTGGAAGAAGGGGGAGGAGGTACACAAGAGGGTAAGGGGGAAATTATCTTTGTAATGTACAATGAAATCCCTATATGGAAATGTCACAATGAAATGTATGTCAGAATGAAACATTAATTTGTACATTAAAAATTTCCAATAAAAAAAGAAAACTTCAAATAAAAACTGTTAGACAATGGGAAAAAAAGAAAATTAGAACCATATTTAAATTGCATAGAAATCTGCAGTTATTAGCTTTGTGGTCTTTGGCAAGTAATTTGACTTTTTTGAGCTTCTAGTTCATCTTCTGTGACATGAAGGTAATATTTACTTTGCAGTGTAATTATGTGGATTAAATGATATAATATTAAAAATCCTTAGAGTTCAGGAACACAATGATATTAAATATAGTTCTTCAAATTTTACATTTTGTCTATTTAAAGATTTTTATTATTTTCCTAATGTAATTTGACTTAACCAGTTGGAAAACATAATGGCAAATGAATATAGTCGATTTTTCTCTCTTAGAAACATAGCTTAATAATTAAGAGGAATAATTTGGAGCAGTCCTTCAAAGTTTGTTGTTAGGTGCTGTGGAGTAGGTATCCAACTCATAGAAACCCTATGTACAACAGGTGAAACACTATTGTTAGTGCTTCTCTGCTATTCATAGAGTTTTCAATGGCAGATTGATTTTAGGGAGTGGGTTGCTGCATCCTTCTCCCAAGCCTACAGTATCTGGTGCTCCCAGGTGGTCTCCTATCCAATTACTGTGTCCGACCCAGCTTAGCTTCCAAGATCTGATGGGATCGGATGCCACAGAGCTACGGCTGCAGGCTTTCAAAGTTTAGGCACAGTATATTCCTTCAAGAGACTCAAAACTCAAGGGAGAAGCCATTGGATAAGAACATTTCAAGTGGATGTCAGCTTGCAAAATTTTCTTCTAGCTACCTCTCGCTTACCATTGTTTACCATCTTTGGTTTCCTGATACCTCCTTCTCCTGTTCCTGAATTATTACATTAAGAAAAGGCATGTTTCTTCAATGTGGGGCTTTTCATGAAAATGGACAAAAGGGAACTGAGGTTCATTGTAAGCATAGGGAAATATATAAATTATGTTCAAGAGTTGATGGATAAGTTAAACATCAAAACAACTCTTTATATTAGGCACTAATATTAGAAAAGAGATGTCATGGATAAAGGAATCTTATAATATCTCCTTTTTGTTTTAGTTAAGCATTTTTACCATATTCTTTGTCAGTAGTATCTTCTTTTGTCAGATTTTTTCCAAATTTGTGGCAAAATCAGTCTCTCTTTTTCTGTACTTTTTTTTTTTTTTGTGCTGGGGATTGAATCTTCTCTCTTTTTAAATGTTTCAATGGAATGGCTGGCTTTATAAGTAGTGGCAAATAGAAGGAGTGCATTTGACTATTATTTTAGCCTCATCTGCTATTGGTGTCATCTGCTTATCTATAGTACAACAAAGAAATAATAATGATGACAGAAAATGGATATATAATATTATGTATAAAGTACTCTTCAAAGTGCTTTTCACATATTAACTCACTGAATCTTTAAAATGCTCTTAGGCAGTTGGTGCTTTTATTATCATTTCCATTTTACAGATGTACAAAATATGTCACATCAAAGTTACTTGCCAGGGTCAGAGTGTAAGTAGTAAAGTCTGGATTCTAACAGAAACATTTGAACTCCAGAACTTTGCCTCTTAATAATTACTTTATTCTGCCTCAAAATGATTGATAGATGGGAGCAGAAGAGAAAAAGTTGTGTAATACGCATCAACTATGAGAAATGCTGGGAGAAGGATGTGGCAACCCACTCCCAAGGCAATCCCGAAACAATCAGCCATTGAAAACCCTATGAGGGTCACTATGAGTTGGATACGACTCGACGTCACCTAACAACAACAACAACAACAATGAGAAATGCATTGAAGTCTTGTAGACTTCAGGTATTGTTCTATTTAGGTAGAAAAAAATGGCAATTCAAACATTGGAAGAGTGAAAACTATTTTCTTTTTTAGAGTAGAAAAGCACTGGATCAGATACAAAGGTTTGGAGTCATATGACTTTGAATAAATCATTTGATCTTTGTTTTATTCCTTTATTTTCCTGATTTAAATGCCCATTGGGGTTGTTTGTAATATTGAATGTGGAAATTCTTTGAAAAGTATAATCTATGTGCAAAATGGGAAAATGATTTAGTGTAAAAAAGTCCAGTTAACAATGAGTCTTCTTTAACAGCTCACATCCAGTTTATTATTTTCCTTATTTGTAAAAGATAGAAAATAAAGATATCTATTCCTCAGAATCAATAAATGTATCTGAATATAGATATTTCTAGGCACTTTGTGTTTTATATTTCTGTAATTCAAACTTATTTTATTCCACTATTAATGTAATTATAGTTTATATCAGGCATATCCATTGAAAAAATAGTCTGCACTTAGCATTGCTACTTTAAAAAATACATTTATTTGTATTTATTTTATGCTTAATTTATTCCCAGGCTATAAGTTTTGTTTCTTTAGTTTCTTCTGGGATATCTTTTCTTCTGTGCAATATCCACTTCTGGTTTAGGAACAATTTTATCCCTTCTCAGTGGGGATCATATCTGTGCAGCAGGGGGACCTTGTGCCTGGCTTAGTGTCACCATGAGCACCAAAGTGTAGCAGCACATCCTGGGTGCTTTGTTCACCTGGATGTGTTCAATGACCAGAGAATTTCCATCTAAACCTTTAAGTTGACCATTACTATCTTCATTTTTAAGCATGTATAGCCTGTACCACTATGGCGTCTGATTCCATCAGATCTCAGAATCTAAGCAGGGTCAGGCCTGATTAGTACTTGGATGGGAGACCACGTGGGAACACCAGGTACTGTAGGCTTGGGAGAAGGACCCAGCAGCCCACTCCCAAAAACCAATCAACCATTGAAAATCCTATGAATAGCAGAGAAGCACAATAGTGTTTCATCTGTTATACATAAGGTCTCTATGAGTCAGATACAGACTTGATGGCACTTAACAACAACATAGCCAAAATTCAGCATTCTTTTTGGGTCACGGACCCTGTGTTTGGCAACAGTGGTTGGCCTGGACACACCTACCACCTCCACTATTGTAACACTGGAATGGCACACATTGTTTCTTTAAAATGACATCTTTCAGATACGTGGTGGCTTTACAGATTTACATGCCCTTGATGGCCTGAGCAGTCTCTCAGGTGTTCTTAAAATGAATACAAAGATTTGAACCTCTTGATTTGCATAATTTTGTGGCTTTTTCTGGATCAGGAGTGGTGAACCATTTTCACAGATAACCTCATGCAGTTTACAGGAAGATCTTGTCTCCACTTCATCCTTAACTCATGTTTAAATCAGTTAGTGTCTGGGTTCCTTTTCCACTAGACACTATTACTGTTCTCATCACACCACCAATGTTCTAATACTCAGATCCTCCAGGGATAGTTCAGCACAGAAACTCTTCACCCTTTGGCAGCAGAGTTAAAGCTCCCTCGGTGCTGTCGTGCCTGGTATACATTTCTAATATAGAGTCCCCTCTTTGGCCATTGTTTCTTTTATTCACTGTTATAAAGACTAATTTATCTTGCATTTTACAGAAATCTATGAATGATTTTAGAAAAGGACCTCATGCCAACACATTTTTCTGACAGTTGTTAAAGTAGATAATCAGTGTGTCAACAGCTTGATCATCAGCATCTTGCAAGGATTTCACATCAATCACTCACCAAAAAAGCAAAAACGAAAACAAAACCAAAAAAACCCCAAAAACAAAAACAAAAAACTTGGCAGCTTTTCTGTTGTATTTTTAATATAATAGCATATCCACTCTGATGCTAAACCTGTCCAGCCAGATCTCCACAATACACTTTGCAAAATCAGTGGTGATTCACAAATTAGTTAGCTTTGGCACGGAGCTGGGCTAGCTTGCCCATGACAGCCTGGAAGCCAGTTTTAATACTGGCAACAGAGCAGTGACAAGTTTCACACTGTAAGAAACTGAGTCAGGAGACCTTCTGCAGGATTGTGTCCAGTGATTGGCATGCGTGACAAGTGGCGTATTCCTTGCTGTATCTTCTTAAGACATTTTTGTCTGTTTCTGTCGGAATCTTCCTTTGATTACAAGTCTATTATTACCATCCATAGAACCACTTGTACCCAATTCTGCCAATAAAAATGAAAGGAGATGTTTAGGCTGATGATGCAATAGTTTACAGATACCTATAAAGTTGACAAAAGAAGTTTTCTTGGTTCCTACTTGAACAACCTTTGGAGGTTTCATAAGAAATTTCACTTTCTCTTCAGCAACCATATCTGGATTCTTTTCCCTCAATGATCTTGAACATTTGATTCAGTAGCTCCTCATATATGTGGTCTCTTTCTGAGCCTGCCCATGCAGGCCCTGTCTGGTTACTGAATGAGATGCCATCGTCTTTTTTTTCTGTCTTCATCTTCTAAAGCTTTTTGTCTTTTTCTAGTATTTCATCTTCACCTGAGAATTTGACACCTTCTTTTTCTTCTTTTTATTGCCAAGCATAGCATCAAGGTCATCCTCTGCTTTGGCTGGCTCTTGAATAGCAATTTCAATCTTAATACCTCTGGCTTCATCAATATCAAATATCTTCTTTGTTTTTCTCTGCTTTTTCTTCTGATTAAAAAATTTTAAGTCATCTAGATCATCAGAAGTTTTTTTTCCTGCTGTCCTCTTGATCAGCTTCCACATCTTTGTCCTCAGTTGGTTCTGGATCTACTTCCTTTGTTTCTGAGGGCTGAGATTTTTCTGCCTGGGCATTCCCTTCCTCGTCTAACATAAAGGACTTCTTCTTCTTCTTCTTTTTTTTTTCTTGCTCATAGTAGGATCAAAAATCATCTCATCCCCAGACATGGCTGTGGTCTTGGTGGGCTTGGCACTGACTGGAAGTCAGATGGGTCTGCCTCAGGCCCCAGCAGTAGCTTTGCTCCCAGCAGCACCCTGGCCATTGTTTATTTATATGTCTCATCTCTCTTTGAGCTCCTTGAGTGTAAAAATTATTTTCCTCCTTCTTTGTGATCCTCAATTCCTGGAACACAGTAAACATTTGCTAAATATGGGTAAGCGAACACTGAGAGGTAGGAGGTAAATCATGCACTGCTTTTTCTTCACAATCCATTCACCTGCTATCACTGACCTGTCCTGGGAAGCATAGGAGGCCGGCTGGAAGCAGGTTCTTTATGGTATAAAGCTGGGTTTACAATGATAAAGCCAAGTTGAAATGGAGATGGTTCAGCACAGTATCAGTTTGAGTCAATTGAATATTGTGTCAAGTTAAAATTATGCTTAGCCAAAAAATCACGAAGGCCTCACTCCACATCTGTCACCCTCTCTTTGTGTTGATTTGTAAGTGTGGCTTACAGAGATCTGTTGCTAAGGGACAGATTTGTCACAGGCTCTGTCGAAGATATATTCACAAAGAAGCCACGAAATTTGCAAATATAGCCCCAAAATGCACAATCTTGTTCCATTATGAAAAAACATCACATTATCAAAAATAAGAAGGTTCAGTTTGGTTGTACAGTAATCCCAAAAGAAGAGGGAAGTGGATCCTAAACTAGTTTGAATTTAGATCTCAGGAGAGTTTGAGGAGCATCTTTGAGATTTTTTGTGATTTTCTACGGCATTAATTAATTTAGGTCAGCAGTTATTTGAGTCCGTTCTGAAGAGGAAGGGAGTAATTATAAGAACTTTCCCAAATGAGTTTGTAGTCTGGTGGTAGAGAATGGCTCATCAGTTGTATAGATCAATATCAATTAAATAATGGCAGTTTTAGTTTTTCGTTTAATGCTACTAATACAATATAGATTGCAATGTGATAGAGATAGTCAAGGATATTGAGTAAAAAATAGCCTGGATGAGTGGGTTGTGACTTAGGAAAGCAACCTGGGGATGTCTGAGCTGAGATTCAAACAACGTATGTGGATAAAAATAGAAATGAAGTGGAGATGGTAGGCATCAGCATTGTAGGCTGAGGAGGAAGAATCAGTGTAGACAGCGAAATGCATGACCACAAAATATGGGTAGGACACAGCCCACTAGTTAATGTTGTAGCATGAAGTGTGAGGCAGAGAGGAAGAAAACTTTGAAATAATAAGCAAGATTCAGGCTGTCTTAGTCCATTTTCAATTGCTAAAAGCCACACCTCCACACACTGGGCAAGTTATAAATGAAAGTTTATTTTAGCTCATGGTTCTGGTCCAAGATTATGGGGTGACATCTGGTGATGGCCTTGTTGCTGGCAGGGTTCTAAGGCAGCACAGAGCATCGTATGTGAGAGACGAGAGGTGCACATGAGACCTAGCTGGACTGGCATTTATTGCAGACCCACTCTTGAGATAATCCATTAGCCCACCAATCCATTAGTTGCAGGAATAGATGAATCCATTCATGAGGGCAGAACACTATCTCTTAATTACCTGTTTAAGGTCCAACTTGGCCCAACTGCTTGGCATTTTACAAGGAGATTAAGTTTCAATATGAATTTTGGAGAGGACAAACTACATTCACACCATAGCACAGGCCCTGGAAAGCTTGCATTCCATGATATGTGTTACACAACTGCTGAACCCCAAATTAGCATCATTCTGGTCTTCTTGGGATGGATCTTATACTTCCTTCCTTCTTTCTTTTTAAATTTCATTTTAATATCTTCAATGTATTCCTTTGTCCTTTAAGTAATGGTTAGATAGAAATGTACTAAAATAAGAGCAGAGAATACCTAAATTGATTGTCTTAAATATAACACAATCTCAGTTTTTCCACTTATGGAAATAGAACTTTTAAGTGTATCTTGAAGATAATTGTTCCATGTGAATATAACAATTGATAATACTTTCACTGATTTCAACTGTAAGTTGAAACGAAATCCAAATTAGGAATTGCTTATGCACATAGTGTTCATCATTATCTGTGTCTTTAACCTCAATTGTTTTTGTACTTTCATGTACTCAAGGGCTTTTCCAGAAAAAACATGAGATGAAAATTTTGAATATTTATGTTAGTAAAGTTAACATTATATATATTTAGGATACACATATATGAACTTAGGTTTAGAAGTATACATACTTCTATATGTGAATTTCACACACACACATACACACACACACACACACACACACACACAATAACCAAAGTAACAAAAGTATAAATTTATGGATTTCATGAAATATTTGCAAATAAAACAATAACAGTTTAAAAATATCCAGAAGTAATCTCATTAGGTGTAATACAAATTGAGTAAACTAAAGAATCATCTTCATTCTGCAATAATACCATTGACTGACGTTGAATCTAGAACCTTCGGCACCAGCACCGTGCTTCCTTTATGTTAGGAGCTAAAACATATTTATTGTATAAATGTATGAGAGATATTTAGTCTTCTCTCATTTCTCTTTCTTTTGGTAATGTTAGTCTGTGTACTAAAACATCTTTTACCTTTGCTTACTACATGTTTCGCATTGTGTTTTACTTTTATATTCTTTAGATGATTATATGTCTGCAGCCAAACAACCCTGGCCTCCAATCCCACCTGATTTTGGAAACTAAGCAGGGTCAGCCTGGTTAGTCCTTGGATGGGAGATGCCCAGGAGTACCAGGTGCTGCAGGCTTGGGAGAAGTATTTTTTTTTTTT
>VMDO01014986.1:0-17970 GCA_007922755.1 Pedetes capensis | reverse complement strand
AGCAATCTACTCCTGAAACAATCCACCACTGAAAACTCTATGAATAATGGAGAAGCACTGACAATAGTGCCAGGCATGGCACAATGTCAGGGAATGTTTGGTTCACTATGGGTCAGACCTGACTTGATGTCACCTAACAAAAACAACAAGATGATTGTATGTATCATAAAATAACCAAGCAAATGTGGAAAAGTTTAGATGTTTATTCTGATGGATTCACTTTTAGGGCTAATGTAGTTGTAATTGGAGAAGCTTTGTTTTAAAACCTGTTGAAACAAAAAGGAGTAGCCTTAAAAATACTTTGTGTGAAACCAACCTAACTGTCCACACCTCCATTCTGAAGGTTTCTTGGTGTTTTCTAGAGTTCATTTCAGGGTTGTGGCAGCCGGGACTGTCTTCCATGCTCTGGTTATGTGGTATATATATATATTTTTTTTCCTGGAAGATGACAAGCCTGACATGTATTTGTGTAATACCTGCTGCTAATGTTTTCAGGGTAAATTATGGATTCTAAAGAGGATGTTCAGTAGGAAAAAAATCAATATAGCACAGAAACCAAAATGTTTTTCACCTATAAGTAAATATGCACTTTTAATTTTTTTAATCTAATTATACAGGATTTGCTCCTCTTATAAACTCAGTTGATTCTAAAACTGCAGAGCTCTGTCTTGCTCACTACTTGTGTCTCTCCATGCCTAGAGAATTTCCTTGGAAGTGGTAAATTCTTAGTAACTGTTGGATGAACCAAGAAGTGTGAGACAAATACCTATAATAGAAGTCTCAGGACAGAAGATTATTAGAAAAGTCTAGCATTGTCCAAATGCAGAGAAACTTGTGCAGTGATAAATATCTTAAGGTAGGCATCCTGCAGCATTTGTTAAAAGCAGAGGAAGTATACCCACTAATTTCAGATCAGTTTGAATTCTTTGCAGTTTCAAGAACTGATAGAAAGGGAAGTACAAATATAATCTGAAATCATCCTCCTGAAAGCTTGAACTTGGTGCTTGTAGTTGGAAATATCCTAAATTGAGTGCAATCAGTATTAAAAGTCCTTACACAATCAAGTGCCTATTCCAGACTGGCATGGGACCAGACAAGGAGGAGGAGAAGAAGTTAACCACAATTCAAACTCTGTGTGAAGAAAGGGGGAAATTTAGGTAAGATCAGTTAGAAACATTTTCCTTCATTATATCTGATGAAGAGTTTCTGATTCTGATTTTTTTTTTCAATAGTGGGTATTGAACCCAGGGTGTCACACATGCCAGGCAAGCATGCCAACCCTGAGCAACACCCCCAGCTTCCCTTTTTTTAAATTATTTTTTTTTTATTTTGAGACAGGATCTCACAAAGCTACATAGGCTGCATCTGTCCTCAAACTTGTGATCCTCCTGCCTCAGCCTCCCGAGTCACTGGGACTACAAGCATGAGCCACAGTTCCCAGCAAGTTTCTGATTCTTAAGTAAGAAAGATTTGAAAACCAGTAGTAAAATACTATTATGTACATCTAAAGTGCGTTGTTTGAATATTTACACAGGATATAAAATATGTAGAGTTCTCATTTTATAGTGTATATTCCATTATTGTCAATTTACACTTTCACTTTGTTGTTGTTGTTAGGTGCTGTCTAGTTGGGTCTGAATCATGAACCTGTATACAAAACAATGAAACACTCTTCGACACTACCAGGCACATGAGCTTTTCTGTTTAAGCTATTGTTGCAGACACTGTGTCAATCCATTTAGTTGAGGGTCTTCCTTTTTTTTGTTGACCTGCCATTCTGTCAAGCATGATGTGCTTCTCCAGGGATTGGTCCCCCCTGAAAACATGTCCAAAATAGGTAAGACACAGTCTAGCCACCTTTGCTTCTAAGGAGCACTCTGGTTGCCCTTCTAGGACAGATCTATTAGTTCATTTGGTTGTCCATGGTACACTCAATATTTATCTCCAGCACCATAATTCAAAAGCCTTAATTATTCTCCTGTATGCCTTATTCAATGTCCAGCTTTTACAAGTATATGATGCAATTGAAAACACTATGGCATGAGTCAGGTGCACCTTCATCTTCAAAGTGACATCTTTACTTTTTAATACTTTAAAAAGGTCTTTTGCAATAGCTTTTCCCATTGCAATGCATCTTTTGATTTCTTGATTGCTGCTTCGGTGGATGTTGGTTGTAGAACTAAGTAAAGCAAAATCTTGTATAACTTCCATTTTTTTCTCCATTTATCTTGAAGTTGTTACTGACCCAGATGTAAGGACTTTTGTTTTGTTGATGTTGAGGCTCAGTCCATAACAAAGACTGTTTGTTGATCTTCATCAGTAAATGCTTCAAGTCTTCTTCAGTTTCAGCAAGCATGTTGTGTCATCTACATAATGTCTTCCTCCAATCCTGATGCTACATTCCTCTTCATAAAGTCCAGCTTCTCTGATTGTTTGTTCAGCACAGGGATTGAAGAGGAAAAGTGAATGGATACAGCCTTGATGCACATCTTTCTTGACTTTAAACCTGGCAGTGTTTTTTTGTTCTGTTTAAACAATTATCTCCTGGACCATGTACAGATTCCTCATGAGTACAATTAAGTGCTCTGGTATTCTCATTCTTTGCAATGTTATCCATAATTTTTTTGTCATTTACACAGTCAAGTGCCTTTAGTAGTCAATAAAACATAGATAGACATTTTTTCTGGTGTTCTCTGCTTTCAGCTAATATCTACCTGACATCAACAATGATACCCCTGGTTCCACACACTCTTCTGAATCTGGCTTGATTTTCTGGCAATTCCCTGTTAATATGCTGCTACAGTCACCTTTGAATGATCTTTAGTAAAATTTTACTTGTGTAAGAAAGTAATGCTATTGTTTAATAATTTATGCATTTGATTGTATCCCCTTTCTTGGGAATAGGCACAAATGTGGATCTCTTCCAGTCATTTGGCCAGGTAGCTGTTTTCCAAATCTCTTGGCATAAAAAGTGAGCACTTCCAGTGCTGCATCTGTTTGTTGAAACTTCTCAACTGGAATTCCATCAATTCTGGAGCCTTGTGTTTCACCAATTCCTTCAAGGCAATTTCCACTTGTTCCCCCAGTACCACTGGTTCATGATCAGATGCAACTTCTTAATACAGTTTGTCATCTGCTAGTTCCTTTTGGTGTAATGACTCTGTGTATTCCTCCCATCGTCTTTTGATGGTTCCTGTGTTGTTTAATGTTTCACTGTGGTATCCTTCATTATTGCCACTTGAGACTTGAATTTTTTCTTATATGTTTAAGCTTGAGGAAAACAGACTGTATTCTTCCTTTTTGGTTTTCCATCTCTAGCTCTTTGCACATGGTATTATAATATACAATTTTGCTTCCTCCAGCTGCTCTTTGATATCTTGTTTAATTTTTAAATTTTGTCATGTCTTCCTTTTATTTCATCTGCTTGATGTTCAAGGGTAAGTTTCAGTGTCTCTTTTGACATGTAATTTGGTCTTTTCTTTTTTCTGTGTTTAAATAAACTTTTGCTTTCTTCATGAATGATGTATTTGATGTCATGCAACAACTCTATGATCATAAATCATTAGTGTCTAACACATCAAATCTATTCTCGAGGTGGTCTCTGAACTCAAGTGGAATATACTCAAGGTTATACCTTGGCTCTCATACATTTGTTCTAGTTTTATTTAGTTTCAGCTTACACTTGCTGATGAGCAGTTGGTGGTCTGATCAACAATCAGCACCTGGTCTTGCTATGACTTTTGATATTGAGGTTTTCCATCATCTCTTTTCACAAATATAGTCAATTTTTTTCCTGTACATTCCATATGGTGAATTCCTTGCGTATAGTCACTGCTTATGTTGGTGAAAAAATGCACTTGCATTGAAAAGATCATTGGTCTGACAAAATTCTATCATGTGATCTCCATCATTTCATCACCAAGGCCATGTTTGCCAATTACTGAGCCTTCTTTGTTTCCAACTTTTGCATTGTAGTCACCAGTAATTATCAGTGTATTCTGATTGCATATTTGATCAATTTCAGATTGCATAAGCTGGTAAAAATCTTCCTTTTCTTCATTTGTGGCCTTAGTGGTAGATGGGTAAATTTGAATAATAGTCATATTAACTGGACTTCTTTGAAGGTATATGGATATTATTCTATCACTGACAGCATTGTACTTCAGGACAGATCTTGAGATTTCTTTTTTGATGATGGATGCACCCATATTTCTCTTTAAGTTGTTATTCCTGGCATAGTAGACCATACGAATATCTGATTGTCTTTATAGACATTTATTAAACATTAAAAATAAAATTTAAACACTATTTTAGAAGATGTTCTACAAATTATTATTTCAATGTTGTTGCCAGAATAGTAAGATGGAATATATGGCCTCTCTTCTGGTTAGGGCCTTAACAATGTTTGCTTTTGTGTGGGTTTGCATAGTTCCATATTGGGAACTCATGGGTTTGCATTGGACACACTCATGTTTCTTTTGTCTTGTCTTAATATGAGTATTTGCCAAATTGCAGGCTAAGGATAGAAGTTTAGATGGGGATAATGCTACTATTAAAAGTTACCACTTTTATTGATCACTGTGCTGAGTCCTTTATATGTGTCACATAAATTATCTGGTTTATCTCTTTAAAACCTTGTAATAGAAGTAATAATAATAGAAGATACAGCAAAATGTATTTGTCAAGCATTGGTTTACCAATTTTTATGTATGTTATCTCAGTCACTTTGTGGAGTTAACTTAAGGAGGATTGTGATTTTTCATATTTTATAGATGTGAAACCGAAGCAGAAAGGTTAAATACTCCCTGAAAGCTACATGGATGATAAATGGCAGAGCTAGGACTCAAATCCAGGCCATATGGCTCCACAATTGGTACTTTTAACTGTGAATATTTCTCTCATATTCATTAATAAGTGCTTTGGGTTTTTTTTGTTGTTTTCTTCTCCAGCTGATATTACCAGCTATCACGATAAACTCTCTATTTAGGTTTCAGGTTCATCAGGAAATCTACTTTCTTGCAAGTTTGTTTCAGAGAGTTTATCTAATGAATGTACACTTTTTGACTGAAATATAAAAGAAGAGCTATTTTAAGGCTTATAAGCATAACAGTGTGTTACTTGAATTCAAGTTCAAGCTTTGGGTTGAGGTAGATTATTGCTAACATTTCACACACTTGATTTCTGAAGCATAAGACAATGGTTTGATTCTGACTAGATTAGTCTATTAAACTTGTGTAACTTCTTAGCATGAAATTTTCAAAACAACATGATTAGAGTTGCCAACTTTCCTTCCTATACAGGTTCTTCACACTTTCAAAATAGAATTGGTAGTTATAAATCCTTAAAACACAGTTTAAAGATAATAGATGTCTAAAAATTTAATTCTCTTGGCAAAATTGAATTTCTCTCATGCACATTTGCTATCTTTTCTCCTTCATTTTCATCTTGTTTTTTGAATGTATTACTTAAAAAGAAAATAAGTACTCATATAATATAGTGACATATTGTGTTTCCATGAAAAGACTGTCCTCAGTTTTACTTTTGTGGATCACCCTGGGGCCTTGTCTCTCATTGATGAATATTTATTCATTTAGTTTCTTTTCTTTTTTTTTTTTTTAGAGGAGCTGCCTTGATTATTTCCCTCTGCAGACTAGTAGATACTATATTACTAGGAATATAAACTATTACTTTTAATGTTAGTACATATAACCTGTTTTCATAAAAATCCCATTAATCCTTTCTGTATATCTTCATAATCAAGAACTCAACTCGTGAACATCTATCTGAAGTTAAGTACAAAATAAGTAGAAGATTGGAACATTGTAATCTTATAGGGTGAGACAAGCTGTCCAGATAAAAAACAACTAGAGAGGACTTGGGCTGGGATTTAGCTCAGTTGGTAGAGCGCTGCTCTGCAGTCTCTGAGGTCCCGAGTTCAATTCCCAGCACCGCAAAAATGGGAAAAGGACGTGGCAACCCACTCCTAAGGCAAATCTGAAACAATCTGCCATTGAAAACCCTGTGAGGGTCGCTATGAGTCAGACACGACTTGACGGCACCTAACAACAACAACAGAGAGGATTTGCTGTTTTCTCTTCTGGGAATTCTAGCAGATAATCACGGGACTTCCTGCTTTAATTTAGTTAGATCTCTGCTCAAAGATCATCCTCACAGAATGGTGTTTTTGAACTGCCCTGTGCATAGTACTATCAATGTCATTATCCATTCACCTTGTTTCTTTCCCCAGCAGTTCTTATTATGAGCGATTTTTGTTCTTGTTTGCCAGCTGTGCCTACCAACTGTATAACTCCAAGGACACAGGAACTCTAGCTCACTGTTCTGTCCTCATCAACTAGGGCAGTGCTGGCTCACTGGAAGTACTTAGTAAACATTTCATTCATTGAATGGAGACTATAATGAGTGTAAGAATGTAGGTTGTTCCTGGGCTTGGTGGTGCAGGCCTGTAATCTGAGCAACCTGGGAGGTCCAGGAAGGGGGATCCCAAGTTCATGGTCAGAGTCAGCCTGCATAACTTGGTGAGACCCTGTCCTGAGATGAAAACAAAACAAAACAAAATGAAACAAAAACAGGAGGGGGAGTGCAGTACAATTGTAGAGTGCTTGAAAAGTATATGCAAGTCCCTGGGTTCAACCTCTGGGTACCAAAAACAACAAAAAGGTTGTCTTAGGTAGAAAAGAAGTGAGAGATGCACATGAATTAAGAGTATTTTCACTTTCTCGATGGGTATGGAGTCTATTCAGGAACATTATTTTATGTTGACCCTTCAAAAAGCCTGCTTTAAAACGACTCACATACTGTCTGTAGCATTGTAATAACATGATCGAGTCACAAGGACACACCTAGATGAAGCAGCATGTGGATAGGAGAGTGCTGGTGATGATTTCGGAAGAGAGATCCTGGCTGGGCAGCCACATTCCAATAAGGACCTTATACTGTGCATGGGAAAACATGTGTCTTGTCTTGACCTTCTCTGCTACCAGTTGCCCCTGTGGCCCCCAGATTCCTTGGGGGAGCATCTTTTGCCACATGTCCAACAGACTAGACTTCTCTGTAAGAAGGGTCTGCCTCATCCATTTCCTTCCAGGGCTTTTGATTTCACCTAAGTCTTTGACTAACGTAGTTGGAAGAGAATTCTTGAGGCTTTTTTTTTTTTCCATTGGTGTAAATATGGAGAACCAAAGTTTGAGGCTCAAACAGTTATGGTTTTGCTCACTAAAATTAGTTAGTAAATAAAATCTAACATCTTCTGGTCTTTTTACTTCCCTCAGAGCCACAATGTCAATAGGCAAATGGTCTCCTTTCTAAATTATTGTTGACAAAAATTATCAATTTTTGTCATGCATCACATGGGGTAATAATTTTTCAGTTTATGGTATGTATTTCCATAACTTGTGTTATCTGTTTCTATTGTTTAAGCTATTTGTGACATATTTCAGATTATCATCAAGGGAGAGCTCTGAAATTTGTAATAGCTTTGTGTCACTATACCAAAATACCTGACACAGGCTACTTATGGGTTGTACTTATGGGTACTTATGTACTTATGGGTTATTATTTGTTAATTATTAATTATTTAGTATTATGTCATGAAGAGAGATTTCCTCAGCTCCCATTCTATTTGGTCCTTTTTGGTAAAATAAATTTGGTAAGGAAAGACTGGTGTGCTGATAAAATAATGGCAAATTCTGTTACTCCCCTTTACAAAATTACTTATCTTTTTCCCCCCTTTATTAGTAAATGATTATGGGGTACAGAGTAATACAGCAATGGGTTTTTCCATTATGGATCCTTTACATCACTTCTAGCAATACTTTCATTGACCCACAAAGTTTATGGAGTCTTATGGCTAGTATGTAGTTAAACTCTGATACTTATTTGAGTTATTTTCCCCTGTTTTTTCAACATACTCTTGAAATTGTGCTGTTTACATTGAGATTGACATCTCCCCCTTCATCCCTCCACATTGATGCTCCTCCTCATCCCATCTTCTCCAATCTTTGCCTCCCTCTGCTAGGTCCCTCCCTCCTTCTTTTTACACCTTAAATTGTCTCTTCTATGCTAAGTTTAATTGTGCATTTTTTATATTACAATTTATGTATAGGATTTTTTCCTTCCTTTAAGTATGATTCAGCACCCACATATGAGTGAGAACATATGGTATTTCTCTTTTTGGGCTTGTGTTCCTTTGCTTAAAATGATGTTCTCCAATTCCATCCATTTTGCTGCAAATGACATTATTTTATTTTTTTAATTGCTGAGTAGTATTCCATTGGGTATATGTACCATATTTTTTTTTATCTATTCTTCTGTCATAGGATTGTTTTCTTATATGTCTCTGCATATTTGGGTTAAAAGTGATAGGAAAAATCTCGCTGTGAGAACACACAGACACAAGGGACTCCTCTGACCTGCTGAGAGGTGAGTTTTATTCAGGGCAGGTAAAGAGCAGGTATGGGAAAAGAAGCTGCCTGGGCATCAACATTAGAGAAGGAAGAAAGGGGCTGCTGGTGCTGTAGGCTGAGTGGAGCCCAGGTTTTTATAGGACAGATAAAGCCTTTGAGGGCCTGGGATTTAGCTCAGTTGGTATAGCACTTGCTCTGGGCCCTCTGAGGCCCTGGGTTTGATCCCTAGCACCACAAAAATAGGAGAAAGATATGGCAGCCCACTCCTGAACCAATCCCCAAATAATCAGCCATTGAAAAACCCTATAGATAGCAGAGGAGCATTGACATAGTACCTGGCATGGCACAGTGTTGGGGAATATTTCAGTCTGTTGTACATAGGGTCACTATGAGTCAGACCCCACTCAAAGGCACCTAACAACAACAGCAAGGTCTTTGAAGCTCAGGAGGGAAAGTTTTTCAGAGCAAAAGGAGGAAAGGGGAGTTTATTCCCTGGGTGACTGGGTGATTGGTATCTCAGCAACATTCCTCAGGAACATTCTGACTCTGGGGCTGCTTTGCTTTTCAGTGTATAATCACCTGACCTTCAATATCTTGGGACCTTGGGCTTCTAATCTTGGAAGTCAGTTTGCTCTCTGAGAAGGACCCTAAAATTGGCTCTTTTTTTCTCTCAAAAAGGATTAATATCTATTGTGTAATGCTGATACAAATCTTATTTATCAATTCAGATGTGAAACTGTATATACTTTTGTTTTTAAAAACACAAGTTCATCTTATTTCATGACGATTTTGACATGGGGAAAATCCTTAAGTCTAATGAATTTAGGATTCTCTGCCTTTCATGAAATGACAAGGTACACTGTGGAGTTGGTCTTTATCAGGTCTGGCCTTTGGGGACTGGTGGAGTGAATGTGGCAGCGGGGAGTCAGACCCTTTGCTTCTTTTTTTCTGATCTCTTCAGAAATCCAGCCTTTTGCACACCATCAGTGTCACATCCAAGCCTGTACAAGTCTCTGCAAGGCTTTCCAAGTTTCTGTTTTTGCTCCTAGGGCTTCTCCCAGCAGGAGTGTGCATGATCTCTGCCTCCCAGAGCTGTAGACTCCTATAGAGTTTCTCCCTGCTCTGTCTTCTCCCTCTACCCAGGATGCTGCTTTTTTTCTTCTTTATCCTCCTCTCCTTCCCCTCCTCATCTGTCTCCTCCTCCTCTCTGTCTCCTCCTTCTTTTTTTCCTCCTCTCTTTTTCCTCCCTTCTCCTCCTCCTCCTCTTTCTCCTCTTCCTTCTCCTCCTTCTTCTTTGCTTAGAACATTTTTCTTTCCTACAAGGGGGTATGCTTTTGGAAGAAAAATGCCAAGATGTCCACAGTGTCCTGTCCCGTGCTCTCTGTGATAAGCAGAGACAGGGGTGAATGATAGCATAAGAGAGAGTCAGTGGTGAGGACCAGCTGTGTCCAGAGTGGAAACTCTAACTTTGACATCTGGGACAGTGACAGTTCATAGCCCTGGTGTAGTTCATGTGAGGCTCCGACCCCCACATGGGATGTGGCTGCTCCTTCCATGGGAACCTTGCTACCTACTTTGCTTATCTTGCTTCACTAGGATAAAGTAAACCTACTTAGATGGTTGCCTGCAGCCATAGCCTTGTGGCGTCTGATCCAGTCAGATTTTGGAAGCTAAACAGGGTTGGGCCTGGTTAGTACTTGGATGGGAGACCACCTGGGAACACCAGGTGCTGTAGGCTTGTGAGACTGACCTGGCAACCCACTCCCAAAAATCTACCCGCCATTGAAAACCCTATGAATAGCAGAGAAGCACTGACAATAATGTTTAACCTGTTGTACACAGGGTTGCTATGAGTCGGATACTGACTTAATGGCACATAACAACAACAACAACTTAGATGGTTAGATGTAGGCAAAGCACAAGTGTAGAAAAGAATGAGAGAAAATCAAGTAAACACCAACATTGTCCTGCCAAATTACCTCAAGGCACTTCATTTTACCATTATTTCCTATTTTTCCTCTTTTGCCCCTTACCTAAAGCTTCTTGATCTGATTATTTCCTGCATTTCCCCATCAGTCTTCTTCTACCTGGCTGCCCTAATTTCTCATATGGAACTAGTTCTTGCCAAATGGAAGCAACAACATAAACTTTGATAGACAGGCTGTTGTCTGGCAAATTTAACTTCAAGTTTTTTGTCATATAAAATCATGAAATTGGTTATTTTTTTGGTGATTAAGGATTTAAAAAAATAAGATCTGGCCTTTAACTTTGTTCTTGCTGGCTCGCCAGAAGACTGCTAAATTGGAATAATAATTTCCTGATACCTGTGAAATCATCATTTGAGTAATAAAGGGATGACCATATTTGGCTTCCTATGTAGATCTGTCCAGCTTTCACAAGCATATGATGCAATGGAAAATATCATGGCTTAAGTAAGGCACACCTTCATCATCAATGAGACATCTTTACATTTCAACACTTTAAAGAAGTCTTTTGCAAAATGGTCTCACTACTTACAGGAAATATTAGATAAAATATGAGTTTCAATCAAGTTAATGGGTTTAATAGATAATATTTCTCATGTATACCTGACAGTCCATAGACTACACAATCAGCATTAGGATGAACCAGAAATAAGTATTTGTTGCTTTCAACCTAAACCTGCTTTAAAAAATAAAGTCTGATAAAAGTGTAATGACTGGTATAGATGTGCATGCATGTGCATGTGCAAACACATTTTCCTCCAGGTAACCGATCTTTTACTTTTTTAAAAAAATCTTTATTTCTGTGTTTTACTTTGGGTAGTTTCTACGGTTATTTCTTTAAGTTCACTTATCTTTTCCTCTACACTGCCTAGGTAGCTGTTCATTACACCCCGTATCCATTGTATTTTTCCCCTCAGCCATTAAAATTTTCACTTGTAGGGTTTTTTTAATTAAAATATTTGGTTTTAATTTCTGGGGGTGGAACCCAGGGTCTTAAGCAAGCTCAGCAAACACTTTATCACTGATCGAAAACCACAGCTTCCCAATTATTTTTTGAAACAAGATCTTGCTATGTAATATTCTATTATATAAATATACAATATTTTGTTTGTGCATTCCTCAACTGATGGGCAACTAGATTATTTCCACCTTCTGGCTATTATGAATAATGCTGCTATGAGCAGTAATGTAAAAGTTCTTGTGTGAACATCTGCTCATTTCTTTTGTTTATATACCTAGAAGTGGAATCACTGAATCATATGGTAACTCTACATTTATTTATTTGGTGATTTCCAGACTGTTTCCCAAGGTTATTATACTATGTCACAGTCCTACCAGTAGTATATAAGGGCTTCAGTTTCTCCACATTTTGCTAACATGTTGCTATCTGGATTTTTTATTTTAGCCATTATGGCAAATGTGAAATAGTATGTCATTGTGGCCTGGTCTGGTTTTACTTGATTAATTTTTCTGTTGATTATAAATTGTATTTTTCTCTTTCTCTGTATGATTTTTTTTAAAATTTGAATGCTAGACATTTTTATTTTATCTTGTTTACTGCCGATTTTTGTGTTCCTATAAATGTTAAACTTTGTTGTAGGGCACAGTTAAGCTACTTGAAAATGATGTGATCCTTTTGGGTATTGCTGTTAATATTTACTTGGCAGTACCACAATTATATTAACTAGGGCTATTCTTAACTAAGGCAAGGTCCTGTGCTGGGCCCTAAAGGTAGAATGTTAAGCGTACAAAAGTGGTCCCTGCTCTACAGAGTATGTACAGTCTATCAGGGAAAAAAGAAAGTAAATAAGAAATTAAAATAGAGTGGAAGCACATGGGTGTTATCACAGGGCACAGAAATCATATGGAGCAGTCTAGTTTGGGAGAGGTGAGAGGCAGTGACCCAGGCAACAGGGAGAGAGTTAAAAAAGAACTAAGTTAGGAGCATACATGGTGATTTCAAAGTGCTGAAAGAAGTACAACAACATCGCTGAATTACAAAACAAGCCATGAAAATGGAAACATAGGCAGGGCCAGGTGATTAAGAGCCTAATAAGCAAGGCTAAGGAGATTAGGCTTTATTCTAAGATCACTGGAAGTTACACAGAGATGTGACTTGATTTGAATTGATGCTGATGTTTACAGAAAAATTTGTATGCATTAACTTATTTCCTAAAAAACATGTATTTATATATTTACTCTATTTCTCATTTCTAAGATCATTTGATGCAGCTAAAATTTTATTTGCAGTACAGTTTGTAAAAATTAGTATATTTCCACTTTCAGGAAGGTTTTGAAAATATAAGGAAGTGAGACATGTTTATGCCAAAATCAAGGCTTCATACAGCTTTCATATGTGTGTGTGTATGTATGTATATGTAACAGAAAAACACTAGCAACGTAGCAACATAATAGTATCACATAACACATGATAATCTTTAAGGGCATTAGAGTTTCTCTGTCTCTCTGTTTCTCTTTTTATTTTAATGTATCTAACCTTAACTTTGTGAGAAGGCAGTCTTTAACTCTTTTGGTCAGATTCTTCAACAACACCAAATTACTCATGCAGCTCATTGGGGGATCAAACTATAGACATAAAGGAGAATACATTATACATAACAAGCTATGTATAATTCTACCTGCCAGAATTTCACTCTAGGAGATTTGTTTAGGAGGGAAAATATACTTTGATAAATCATTGAACCACCCCAAGGACCTATTCAACTAACAACATATTATTATTATTGAAACACTTCTGCAATACAGAATGGAGACAGAGAGAAAGAGAGAGAGAGAGAGAGAGAGAGAGAGAGAGAGAGAGAGAGAGAGAGAGAGAGAGAGGAAGAAGAAGAAGGAGGAGGAGGAGAAGGAGGAAGAAGAAGAAGAAAAAGAAGAAGAAGGAGAAGGAGAAGGAGAAGGAGAAGGAGAAGGAGAAGGAGAAGGAGAAGGAGAACAGGAGGAGGAGGAGGAAGGAGAGAAGAGGAGACAGAAGAGAAGAGAAGAGGAGAGGAGAGGAGAGACTTGGCTGCACCTAAGGAGAAGAGAGGGCATAAAAGGAAGGAAGGCCAGAGTTAGAGGTGGGGAGGAGGGAATGGCAGAAACTGAATGCTTCATAGTATGATTCCCTCTCATAACTCATCTTCAGAAAAATAACTAAATTCCTCAGGTCCTAAAGTGGATGGGTTTAAAAATTTTTTGAAACCATGGAGAAAGTTGAGTTTTACACCTAAAATGAAGGCAAAACAGAGATAGTAAATACAGATGGACACAGAAATCAGGAGCTCAGAGATAATTTGGCTAACATCTGACTTACATATGTTATTTGCAGTAGGTCAAAATATCAAAGGATTATTTTACACAAAATACAAAATAAAGCCTGGTTGCTGGAAAAGATCCAGTGAATAATGCTTTGAAGATGGATATTTATGTTAAGATTTTGAAATATATTTGGTGGAACTTTCTCAAAGACATAAATCAGAATAGAACAATATCTTCTTGTGATGAGCCTCCATGTAAATAATCAAAGCTGTTACAATCCATCCTCCTCTGTACTTGCTGAAGTGCTGGTCAAAAGCATAACAGGCTTTGAAGCTGGTACATGTTTATCTATTGATAATTTCTACATCAAGCTATTTTTCAAGCTGTGAAGACTCATGAATTTCAGAATGTATTACATTAAGCCCATAGAAAACCATTTTTTTTTGCCAATACTTGCCAAAAGGGTTACTGATAAATGGAGATACATGGGGGGAAAGTCTTTTGATTTTGTTGCTTGATACAGTTCAAATGATAAAAGGGGAAAAGAAACAGTTTTCATCATAAAACTCAATATAGAAATATGAAATTCACATATTGTACATATCAGTAGATCATCCAGAAAAGAGCCACAGTTGAATTAGTAAACATAGGTGTCTGAATTTCTGGATGGTCTTTACTCTCAATTTTCATTATTAAATTATTCTTCTGGGATAAATGAGGAAAGTAACAATTTGTGTTTAAAAAGAAAATTCCTTTTTAGGTGACATTTTAATACTGTCTGCTTTATTTTCTTTTTCCCCTATTTTCCCCCAGGAATCTTAATTTATTAGTAACATTTTAGTTACAACTTAATGGGTCTCATTATGACATTTCCGTACATGCATACCATGCGTACATTTCTCATGTTCACCCCTTTACCTGCTCATGACCCCCTCTCCCACTCCTGCCCTCCCCATTAATGGTCCCCCTTCTACCTGTGTGTCTCTTGTGTGCATATCTCTCTATGTATAGATCCCAATTTTGCCTTAAGGGCAAAATATGTGATATTTCTTTTCCTTTCTCCCAATTCCCTTTCTTCTTGCCCCTTCTCCCTTCTCCTTAGTCTATTGTCTTTCCTTGCATAGCCCCTTCTACTTTCATGATGTATATATTTTAATATTGAATATATATTGAAATCTAATATCCACATATGACAGAAAACCTTTCTGGGCCTGGCTTATTTCACTTAAAATGAAGATCTCTAGTTCCATCCATTTTCTAGAAAATGCCATATTTTTGTCCTTCTTTATGGCTGAATAAAACTCTATGGTGTATATATACCATAATCTCCTTATCCACTTATCTGTTGTTGGATACCTAGGTTGATTTCATATCTTGGCTATTGTGAATAGTGCCACTATAAACATGGATGAGCAGGTATCTCTATGATATGTTGACTTATATTCCTTTGGCTATATACTCAAGAGTGGTTTAGCTGGGTCATATGGTAGTTATAGTTTTAGTTTTTTGAGGAAACACCATATTGATTTCTGTAGTGGTTTCACCAACCTGCATTCCCACCAGCAGTTGAAATAGGGATCCTTTCTCCCTGCATCCTCACCAGCATTTGTTTTTGTTTGTTTTGTTGGTGCTAGGCATTCTGGAATCTCAATGTAGTTTTGATTTGGAATTCTCTGATGGCTAAAGATGTTGAATATTTTTTCATATGATTGTTGGCCATTTGTATTTCTTCTTTTGAGACCTCTCTGTTCAATTCATTTGTCCATTTTCTGATTGGATACTTTGCTAAAAAATAATTCTTATAGCAAAATAAATTATATTTTAAACATGAAATAAGAACTCATTGGAAGATGAAAGAAGCAATGCTGCAGTGGATGAAATCTTTCCCCTAAAATTCTATCAAGGAGGTAAGTACATACTCAACTCTACCACCAGGCTACGTGGAGCAAGCTGAGCACAGCAGGAGACAGCAGAAATACTGTAAGAGCTGATAGAATGGAAAAGCTACATGCCTGAGATATATTATGAAGGACAAAAGGCATAAAATGAATTTTTCAAGTGGGCCTTGAAGGAAGGTAAAAATAAAGTTTCAACATGAAGAAATGAGATGGAATGTGGAATAATTTATTTTTATTTAAGTGAAGGGTGTGAATAGGGCCCCTATAGAAAACAAAGGCAGAAAATGACAGGGGTCACATTTTGGAGGGCCCCAGAGACTAGGCTGAGGGAAACATCTTTAAATGGGTCATCAAAAAACCACTTAGGACTTTTGAGCATGTCAGGCATTTGTTCATGCTTTAGTCTTTATTTCTATGAATTTATGATACATATCAGAGAATTTTGGGGCTGGGATTTAACTCAGTTGGTAGAGCACCACTCTGCAGTCTCTGAGGTTCTGGGTTTTATTCCCAGCACTGCAAAAATGGGAGAAGGACATGACAATCCACTCCTGAGGCAATCCTGAAATAATCAGCCACTGAAACCCTATGAGTTGGACATGACTCCATGGTACCTAACAACAACATCAGAGAATTTTTGAAAGAAAAGATTTGTAGGGGGATATAACCCATATATACATATATGGTTTTTTTTACTACATGGATGTACTACATGTACATACTATATGTAGTTTTTACTATATATTACTACATATTAGTCAAAGGTTTCCATAAACTTCATAAGTTGATGAAAGTATAACCAAAAGTGATGTAATAATTGCAAAATGGAAAAAAATGCTATATCACTCTGTACCCCACCATCATTTATGAATAAAGGGAAAAATGAAAAATAAAATCATTGGCACAAAAAAGAGTCCTGTGGGGGCATTGCCACCAGTCACAGGGTGTCACTCTGGCCAGGAGTTGAGTCCCACAGTTGAAGGCCCACTGCAGATTGTTGAGTTGAATGTTGATGGAGTATCACATCTCCAGAGAGCCACTCCGCCAGTCCCAGAGGACAGCTCAGAGGTTTATGCTCACAGCTCAAAGTGCCCACAGCTCAAAGGATAACACCAACTCCTGGTGCTCTTCTATCTACAACTCTTTATTGAAATTCTCTTGTCTCTCTCTCTCACAAGGGTTGATGGAGTAGACCTTGAATGCCTTATTTACCTTGCTTATAAACCCTTACTGAACTAATCTGAGACTGCCACGATATATGGGGTGATGGGGCCTTAACCTATCAGGGAAAGGATGCAAATGAGGCATTGACTGAGTAACCAATCAGGGGATATTCTTAAATTGGCCAGTCGGAGGTAGTCTGCTAATTGAGAAGTAGCCAATCAGGCGTTGAGAGGTCTGAGGATGGGAGTTAGATGCCAGAGCCATCTTGGCAGGTTAGAGGTCTGGATGTGGGGTAGAGGTCACCGGGTCTGGAAGACAGATCTTAGTCTTCCAAGTGGGCTAGATAGGCCTGGGCCTGGCTGATTCCTATTTCTACTCTGCCTCTCTGGACTACATCCCTGTGGAGTCCCACTAGAACATATAGAGTATGCTCTTCAGAAGGAAAGCTGAGTGAAACTAGATTTCAAACTCTGTTGTAAACTATAGAAGTAGGTAAATGCTATATAGTTTATCATGCCAAAAAAATTGTTGAAAGTTATAGAGAAGATATATACAAAGTTTCATTTCAATACATTATATATAAATAAAGTATATTGAAGTTTATTTAGATTATTTTATTTTCATATTTAATTATGGAAAAATAGCTGGTGACATATCTACAGCTATACAACTATGGTGTCTGATCCCATCAGATCTTGGAAGCTAAGCAGGGTTGGGCCTGGTTAGTACTTGGATGGGAGAGGTCCTGGGAACACCAGGTGCCGTAGGCTTGGGAGACGGACCCGGCAACCCACTCCCAAAAAGTAATTAGCCATCAAAAACCCTATGAATAGCAGAGAAGCACAATAGTGTTTCATCTTTTGTACATAGGGTCACTATGAGTCAGACACCAACTTAAGGGCACCTAACAACAACAATAACAAGAGCTGGTGGTATAGAGTAGCTTTTGCATAAAATTGCCAGTCAATGATGTATTAAGAGTTTTTAGTTTAGTATATTGATAAGAGTCTGAAGCAAACTTGTAAACTAACGCAATTGTCATGAATATATACGTACATATAAAGATATAAAATTAAAAAAAAAGAAAAAACTTGAAAGATAGGATGCGCATTCTTGTAGTATCTTCTATTTTTAATCCCTATCCTGGCTCTCCATCCCTTCTTCTATAAGAAATAGCAGTTTGGGACAAAACAATAGAGTATAATTTTAAACTTTTGACTTTGGTGGTTTCAGCCTTAGAGT